>JAVJGI010000062.1:2591637-2673557 GCA_035590275.1 Ibycter americanus
TCTCAGTGTAACTGTGACTACTGAAAGCTCGGTAATGGATTATCAACAGCCGACATCTGTGCAGAACTGTCCTGTATGACACTGGTGTTCCACATCTCACATCCTAGTAGCTTTTAAGCAGCGATGAAATGGGATCTGGGTCAGAAATCCCCTAGGGACAGTTGATAGGAAGAAAAATCTCTGTAGCCAGGTTTCCAAATCATTGCCTGTAGGCAACCCAATTCCAAACAGAAAGATAAGAACCAAAACACAACAACAGAAACAAAAGGTATGTAGTTTTCTGACTGCAGAAGTATTTCCGGCTTGATCTCCCTTCACTTGTGTACATCAGCAGCTGGAAACCCATAGCTGCCAGATAAGCTTTCAAAATAATTATAAATGTAGAAATGTTTCATGTTGGGACAATTATGCACATTGCATCATGATGATTAAACGTATATAAGCTTCCTCCATAAGATTTGCTGTTTTCTTTCTGAGCAAATACCCATAGGTAAGATAGAGAAAGGGAATTAGGAGACAATAATGTTGATGGAGATTCAGGCCATCATTCACAGGACACAATTCTTGACGTCAGTGACCTGAAATGCTCCATGACTTTAGGGAACAGAAGAACCACTTCCACCCAACACTGTTTATTCAGGGTTTCCACCTTTTTTTTTTTTCTTTTTTTTTGTCTCAGATGCTTTGCCTAAGATTGCACATGGAACTCAGTCACAGAAAATGCCACTTTGTCCTCCTAAGTACTGGAGTCATTTTGTGATTGACATTTCTGAGCCCCAAAGTTAGACCTTATGAGCCTTAGCAGAAGTGGGAACAGAGTAGAAGGGCAGAAGAGGTACAGCTATTGCTCTGTGGGCCACTGGAGGAAGATTGGCTTGGCAGAGCGTACATGACCTGGTTCACTGGACTGAGTGTCAACAGAGGCATACTGGGGCAATTATTAGGGTCCCAGGGAAAGTAACCTGTAATTGTGGGACTTGGCCCTTAGCACTACATTTTATGTGAAAGGCAAAGAGAAAAATACCTATATTTAAGAAAATGCAGGAAAGGAGCTGTGGTTTTAGAACTGTACATTTCTCTTTATTAAGACATCACATTTTCAATCTCCTAATCAACACAATGTAAAGAGGCTTGAAATCATTTTATCCTACTAAGCCTAGTGCTCTGCTCAATTATCATCATAAAAAGGAATGGCTTTTGTTCTGCAGTTCACTGCAATTGGTTTCCAATAATTACCTTTATGTCTTTTTAGCTACCTAGTTTACAGAAAAGATCATAGTTATGTAAAGTTTACATTAAAAAAAAGTTCAATAACTTGTTATCTGAAGATAACAATTTAGCCTTATGTTCACTGCATATATTATGGCTTTTGTGGCTTCTTTTCCCTTTGAATGACACGGTCAATGGTTCATCACATTTGCACCTCAGAGGCAATTGTTACCCACTCATGTGTGAAAATAGCAGAGTCTATTTAGATTAAATTGCTCAAGATCATCACGGATTGGTAAGGGACAAATCACAACATTTTGCTTGAAAGATTGTTGTTGCCTTCCACCTTGCACGTTCTGGGGAAAATTTTAAGTACTATAAAAATTCAGTCTTTAGAACACAGAAAGAATTTTAAATTCATTCTGTTCCTTCTGCTCAAGGATGATAAGTGTACTTTACAAAAAAGGAAGAGAGAAATGACAACAAAATATGTTAAATAGTTACTTGTGTCATCATCTAAGACATCCTACAAGATAGGAAAAGTACGAGAATATAGGAAAGTCTCAAGGAAAGATACATATAACAATAAAATGTGCAACCTTTCTTATAAATAGAATATGTACAATAAACATACAAAAATACATTAAATATTTTAAAATCACCAGATCACTTGAAACTACATTTAGCAAGCATAATGTTATATTTAAAAATATATTTTGTTTAAGTTATTGAATAAATAAAGGAATTAAGTTGAACAGTTTAGGCCATGTTCTATACAAGTTAATTTTAATTTCCAAATTGGAGTACAGAATATCTGTTTACTTTGATTCATTGCTCTAATCAGTTTGCAATTAACTGAGATCATAGTGAAAGTGAAAGTGGTCTGTACTAAATATAAATATAGGTATAAATGTAAATAGTAGAAATATTAATAATATAAATAGTACAAATATAAACATATATCCAAAATGACATTTTTAATGTAATCCCATCTTGGACATAGAAAACACATTTCTTCAGGCAACTCTGTCTTTGAAGACAGTCTTTTTTTCATTATCTTTGCTGCCTGGAATTACACTACATATTAACATATTAAAGTAAGATTAAAAATGAGGTTCTACTACAAATATTGCATGACAAATTTTGTATTAACAGTATTTTCCCCTGAAGTAAAATTATAGATCTAGGGCAACATAAATGAGGAGAGAGATAAGCAAATCCTGTGAACTAACGTGAAGACAAGAAGCTCTCAATTCCAAGATTATTGAGGTATGCATGAAAGGTGCGTCATGAATATGTGAGGCAATCAGTAAAAGTACTTTCACGTAAACTAGCGTTTATATACTAGTTTATTAACACTATTAACACTATTATTAACATTAGGGTTTTATATACTAGTGTTTATAAGCTAGTGAACATTTATGTTCAACATACAGTGAAAAAATTGTCAGTAAATGGATCATAACAAAAGAATAAGAAGTGTTCGGTTGAATGTGTATTTCAAAACTAGAGGCAAAACCCCAGAACAGTGAAACTGGGACTTTTTCTCCCTCTTTTTAACCACGCTAGTTGGAGGAGTAGTAGTACTGTCAATTCTCCTTGATCACAAGTTTTGGGTGGGTAATTATTTCAAAACACAAGTAAAATATCACGCTTGGTTCATTATTATCTCCATCTCCCATCATAAGAATGTTGGGTAGGAAAACGTTCACTTTAATGGCAATTCGCTATTTTGGCATGTTGTGTCACTATGTATGTGGGCATACACAGGCACACGGCTGACAAGCGTTAAAGGCAGGTACATGTCTGCATGTGCACACATGCAAAAAGCAAAGATGCAGTTTATGTCATTTTAGGACAGATGCTTTAACAGAGCTAGAGGAAGCCTGGAAGTGCTGTGTTCGAGGTTGCACCAGCTCAGTGGCAAGCCGGACCTAACTTTTCTACAGGATTTCTGGGGCACACCAGCTCAGCACACTTAATAAAGCTTCAAAGGGTACTGCACGCTGTATGCTGGGTAATGGTGATGACTTTGTACAATACACACAGACGAGCTTTCTCAGTTACAACTCCACAATTGTGAGCTGGTTCCTGGGGATGCTGCACCCCGCTTAGGGGCATGCCCTTTTCCATGCCTGCCTCACTGCCAGCAGCATCCCTCGTCCTCTGCCTTTGACCTCTGGGAGCACGGCAATCCAGTCCTATTTTCTGCAGGGAGGAACTTCAGGACAGAAGGGGATTCCCTGCAGTTCTGCATCTCTAAAGTATTCCCACAGAAAGCAGACACAATTTGCCTATTCGTTTCCATGACATAAAAAGAAAAAAAATACTGTATAAATATGTAGAGGTTTCTTTATCTCATGGAGTGTAACTTTATCCCGTGTGAGGAACAGAGAACGCTTTCAGAAAAAAGGATGAAATGAGGAAAATTACTAAGCAGTCTGTGGACAGCCTGACATTCTTTGGTGTTCAGAATATTTTTTCCTGAATAACTCATTTATTATTTTTGGGGTGTATTCCAAGGAAATCTCTACTTGGCTATGCACAGAAATTTTTTTCACTTACAGATCACAACTAAAGCTCCTTTTAACAATGGAGTGAATTTTGTCTTTCATGTATAGCTAGAAAAGAATAAAAATTAATTCACACTAATAAATATTACCTAAATATTTACGTAACTGTGGCAAATAAATACTTGTTTAAAAATGTGTTGCTGATCAAGATATGTTCATCTTAAGAACCTCGACAAACAAACATACAAAAGAACATCTCAGTCTCTTTCACATTAGGATTTCACATTTACAACTTAACAAATATTAAAAAACAGACAAATAAAGCAACCAACAAACCATTCTCTTTCATGAAAATGCTTACAGGAATGTGGTAGTGATGCATTGTAGACATCTTATTCCAGATATGCCGGTGTGCTTTTGAGTCTTTGGTCTACTTTGTGCCAAAGCCCACCCCCTTAGACGACCTAGCTGTAGAGAGGTAGTTGCTTTTCCAGCTTGAAATGTCACAAGTGTTTGAATACAATGCTATTTTCTTATCACTTACTGATTTCAGAAATGGCGAGGGTTTAAGTCTAGTAGCCCAGTGGACCACCTAGCCTAGAGACTGGCCTTTGATTCCCATCTACACTAACAGCTGTGACTACATGAGGATATGTTCCCACAGCTGGAAATCAAAGCTAAACACAGCTAAGTGATGAAGTTTCAAAATAACCAAAATTTTATGTTCTCAACAGATTAGAGATTTCCGAATTATATTTGGCTGTGTTTTACTCAGTATGATGCCCAGTTTCTAATGATATTGAAAATCATAATCTTAATTTATTCCCCAGTAGGATTTTTTAATATACTGTCAGTGTTCAGAAAAAAGAAAGAAAAGAAAAAAGAAAAAAAAAAAAATCCAAACCCACGAACAGTGGGATTCTATTTACTTTCTACAGTTTGCAATTAGAACAATCAATGTATTTAGACAAAAAGAAATATGTTAATATGTTCACATCATTAGCATTCCTTGGTAAGTCGTTGTGGTTAAATTAGTGTTTGAACATCTAATTAATGTTGGTTTTGAGACTTATGGGACTTTATAATTAAGTTTTCAAATGAAAATTGATCAAGGTTGAAAAGCAAAGGAAATATGGAAAAATACTTTTAAAATTTCTTATGAAAAGATGTGTATATTATTATTTGAGTTAGAATCAAGCATTTCCTCTATTAGTGAGAGAATACAAGATTTTAAAAACTGCTGAACAAGTATTACTACTATGTTCCTGCAAACATAACATTTTTAATTTAATCAATAACTTTATTTTAAATACTGTCCAAAGGAAAATATATGAGCTGTATTTGAGTATACAGTGTGCTGTGGAGTAATTACACATCTTTTCTCAGAAAAAATTGAAGAAAAATGTAAAAATAAGTAACTGTACTCTAAAGTCTAGTTCTCTTTCAAAACTGGTGTTTATTGTTGTCTTATTTATTGCTTATTTACTGCATGCTCAGTGTTTTTATTTTAATATCAGTCTAAGAGTCTGCAGGGTTGGAGTCTGCTGATGGAGCTAAGCAGACAACGTTAAGTTACATAGATAAATTTGCTATACTAGGCTCAGTTTTGTAAAACCGTATCACAGTTATGGTTTTAAAATTTACATGCTTTTGAGTAAAAAATAATGATAATCAGTGAATGACCTAAAAAAACCCCAACCCAGATAAAAAATTAATTACATTATTTGACTTGAGCTGTTAACAAAATACAACTTCCTCATGTCAATATGGATGTACCGGTCAGTACAAAGGCATATAGGGCAACTATCTGGCTTTTCAATTTCCGTCTTCTACTGAAAACTCTTGCTGACTTTTGATATGCTTGTGTGTGTCATTGGTGTATTCTGTACCTTCCTCTGTGATGTGCATATAGAAAAGACAGATTCTTGCTTATCTGTAATTGTTTGGGTTTGTTTATCTTCTCATGAAGGGGAGCACTTGCTATATATACACTCAAAGGTTGAAATTTTGAAATAAATACTGCTCATTTTCTTTTTTTCCCCTTTGAATTTATATATATATATGATGATTAGTGAATAGCCATAGAGCCAAACTAAGTGTACATTCCTACTCCAGTACTGAAACCAAATCTAGAAAACACACTTGAGTAACTCAATCCATTGTAAGTAAGCCCATGGGATCACTAGCATAGCTGTAGGATTCAGGCCAATGTCCTATAATTTCGTCAAGTATATTTATAGTACAATATATGCAAGTATATTTTTAACATATTCTGCTAACTCATGCTGGGTGTATAATTTTAGAGCTGAGATTTGGTATTTTATTTACAAAGGGTACTTCTACAAGCACAGGAACTACAAAAATGTCTGTGAATAATGTCTATTATCTGGACACTGCAAAGTAATCTGTGAGCTTTCCTTACTGCTAAAACAAATAACTTCACTTGCTTTAGAGTTTTCCAAAATTTCCATTACTCTCCTTTGAAAATGTTCATCTCAATACCTTCGGTCATGTCTTCCCCGGACAGAAAATCCTGTCTAAGAGCAAAAATGCAGACAAGTTGATGCTACTTGTGCACAGAAAAAGATCAGCAAACTGTTTTAGTTTTCGTCTTCAGCCAGAAGACTGACATTTAGGCCTGTGCTGTTGTGAACATTAGTATTTGGCACTAACCATTTGAAAAGCAAAAAGTGATCCCTGTACCTTTCAGAAGATGCTCAACACCAATTTTAAACAGAGATTGGAGAAGGATTTTTTTTGCATTTGCAAGTACAGTCACAGATTAGTCTGATACAGCTGAAATAAAGACATTATTTTACTTGTCTTTGTTTAGTTGTACACCGCTGTCAGCTCCTTTCTGCCTCTGTGCTACAAAGGCACAGTGGAGAACATTAGCTACAGAATCTTGGACTAAACTAAATCAATCTTAATGTTGTCTGACACAGTGTTTAAGTGAGTTTGAACATACCTTTTCCTGTTTCTGCTCAGGAGCTATGGAAATGTCTGTAAAGCAAGGAGCTGTAACGATCAGCACCATACTGCCAAAAATATATTTATAATTCAGCTTTGTTTATATGATATTGGCTTATGCTGTCTTTGAGATATAGGTCTGGAAGAAAGCCAAGTCCTGATATTATGCATGGGCATTGTTGTCACAGTTGGTGACTTTTCCTGGAAGCTAAATGAACATAAGATTCTATCAGCTTTTGAGCAAGTTCTTCTCTTCTTTGACCAAAGATGGGAATGAGGAAATAACAAACCCTCCAGCCATGTTTGTACTTACCAACTATAAGGCAATTAGCAATCTATTTATTTAACTCTTTAGACACACTGAATAACGTCTTCCTTAGGGCTTTACTCATGTTGCTAGAAACACAGATAAGGAAAGCCACCATCCTCTGCTTGAATCTGTCTCAGGGTTCAGAAAGAGACTTTCCAGGAGCAGCACAATGGCTAAATTTTGTATGAAAGCTCAGTGTTTTTAAGTTTACCCTAAAACGATATTTAATGTCAGTGGAACAGATGATGTGCAGAGTTGCAAACAGGGAATTGTGAAGTCAGTAACTTAATGGTATCTGTTAATTTGCAGCACTGAGGTGACTCTTTTACATGAGGTGTAGCACTTCAAGAAAGTATTGCTGGAAAAGTGCAAATGATATGGATGTCTCTCATGAGTCAGATAAGAAAGATTGTTTCCTGAGGGAGTTCCAGGACAGATGGCATTTGCAAATGAAATGGCAGTGATGACAGAATTTGCCCAAGCAGATGTAAGCTGCTTCCAGGGAAACAAAAAGTTGTTGAATGAAGCAGGATCAACATCAACACTTATTAGAATGGCCCATCTGAAGAGATGCTCAGATAACCATTATGTTACACACTGACAGCTAGGAGACCACAGCGTTGTTAGTTTCTGGGTTGGAAATCAGTTTTTTCCACGGAGAAGGGTTAGTGAAGAGGGAATGGAAGCAACGTGTGCAGCATGAAGTGAACTGGTAGATGCAAAGCATCAGCTTCTGTGTGCAATAGGGGGGATACAGCTCCTATGAACTTCAGGGTTTTAATTACTGCTACTTTACTATAATAATTAATATTTGTAGAATGGCTCTGTCAAGGATCAATTCCTTTAAAGTATGAGAGTAATAGATTTGCCTGAGAGTCTAGGCACTTTTGCTTTGGATGCATAGGAGGAACTGTGGAATTTGATGGTGTATTTAGACACAGTGACACACCTCTGCTATGTCTATGAGTGACAGGAATGAACAACTCCAGGCTGTGCTTTGGACTACAAGTTGCTCTAAATCCATATTACATAACTAACAACATTACCATTAAATTATTTCCATAAGAATAAAATATTGCAATGGATATTTTAAAGAAAATAACAACTTAGACTGCAGTTTAAGATGTCTAAGTGGAATGAAGCAGTTTCTCAGTTTTTAAGCTTGTTTTGTGTTGTAGAGACTAATTTTATCTCTCAAAGAAAGATAGAAGAGAAGCAAGGGATACAAATCATGGATTTGATCTGTTGCTTAGTTCCAGACATCAGGGTGAGACAGGAGTCCAGAAATATGCAGAAATAGAGTATGACAGTGACTGGGCATACTTAGTAACAGTTTCAAAAACCAAGTTGAAAGTTTTCATGATAAGGAAATGGATGACAGTTATTCACCTTTTGCTTAACACTGAGTCAACCTTATGGAAAGATGGTAAAGCTTTCAGTTATAAAAGTTAAAAACAATGTTACAGGATAATCCTGTATATCAAATTCACTTACAACAGAAATATTACAAAAGAATAAAAAATTTCCCCTGTTCTGTAACGTGTTATTCATTATGGTAGTTTGGTCCTCTCTGATATGTTCATCGGGTAAGACAAAGGACTGGGGCATAAATAGTTGTCATTTCTAGATGCAATGTTGTCAGTAAAACCTTCAGGCAGCTACAGGCTTCACACTGGGATTCTGGTTTTGTTTAAGATGAAATAGCAATGGAGGCAAAGATGTAGATTTTCTCACCTTGGTTGGGCTAAGACCAAAACAGATGTTGTTCTGTAAAATAAATCGTTACAGAAACAGTAAGAATGGATGTGCTAATAACCTGTACCATTCTGAGAACAAGCTACGGATTTCCTGTATATCAACATCTGAAGACATCCAGTCAACTATTAATCTACAGGCTGAAATGTTATTAGTTATTAAGGCTCATGTTATTTTGCAGAGAAAACGGGAATATTTGTAAAGGATCTCCGTGTCTTGAGGAATCTATCACACACTATGCTCTTATTACCAAGACTGAAGCAGAAACTGTGAATTGGTTGAGCTTGTATTAAAATGTATGAGAGCAGACATACGCAAATAGCATGTAACAGTTTACATGTAACAGAAAGAGCTTAGCAGAGTCTGAATGGAGAACATCAGCAGATTTATTGTACAATACATTTAAACATATTTTATTTACAATGGTTTGTATTTTTTCTCTATTTGTTATGCTAAAAAAACCCTCAACCAACCAACCAAAAAGAAGTATGCTTACAAAGTCGATTGGGAATTAGTAGTATTCTTACTAGAGTTTTACTTGCAAGAATCTTGCAGATTTCCTTTGTTTAAGTTGCTGAACATTTCTGAAAGGTTTTACTCTTATCTTTACAGCAGTAAAGAGTTAAAAGGAATTAAAGGAAGAAGTGTGTGGTAGTTCTATACAGTATTGGCTTGTAATATATTTATTTTTGGCATTTAATGTTATTTGTAGTAACATTAATAAGACTGGAGTTCTGTATGTATGCTTTGTACAATTATGCATTGTCTCTGAATATTAAATATTTCAGTTTCTGGACTTGTTTTCTTTTCCCTAATAAGTTATATATATATATATATTTAAAAAATGTAGTGAATCTTACCACGTAAATAATTTTCTCAGCTTACCTAAAGCAAAAGCAACAAAGGATTGATTGAATAATAATGAACATATCTGTATTTTCACATACATTTCCTTGTGACAATTGTATCAAATAAGGTTTTGTCCCTGTTTAAATATGCTGTCCGATCAGCGTACATGCATATGTCTATGTGCTTCATACACAATAGAGTGAGAACATTTTTCTGTTCTGCAGAAGGGCTGGAGTACTTATATTGTATGTCACAATTAGGTTTGGCTGTCAACTGTGTGCTAATAACCTGAAGTGCCATTCATTGTGTAACATTGCATATAATGCTCAATGACCTCGGTGCTTCTTGGAAGCTGATCGTATTGAAGTGTCTTCAGAAAGAATCATATTTCATATATACCTGTTTTGTGCACTTTTTTTTTCCCTCAACAGCAGAACAAACATATAATAGATTACTTCAATGTATCAAAACATTTTTTGTATTTATGCACATACAGGATAAATATAATGTCAGACTGTTAAGGTTAAAAGATGTGGTGCTAGACAGCATTGAAGACCAAACTTACTAAAAGAAATTTCTCATACATGAGGAGGATCTTCCAGCCATCTGACTTGAAGTTTAACGAAGAAGAAAATTCACTCTCCACTAGTGTTACAAGTTTTACACAGCTCCTGTTTTACCATAAGCCAATTCCATCCACTTCTTCCTGATATCAGTACCATCATGTCTAATGTTTCCATTGTATCTGACACAAACATATATAGCACCACTGGCAGATACTAAAAAAACATGGAATACGTATGTTCTGGCAAACTAAACAGGGCCAATTCACAGACTTGCACACTGATATGTGGTCGTTCATTCATACTGTTAAATTCTTAGCATTGCCCCTGAAGTAATTTTGGACTCATCAGCCAGCACTCTCAGAGACTATGCCCAGGCACAGTTTGATGCTTAACGTGGGCCAGAGGCTCCTCCTCACAAGCAATCTGGATGCAGTTACTACGGTTTGGGACAAAAGAGAATTTATCTGTACAGAAATAAGCTGTGCCAAAGCAGCTGGAAACAGGGCCAAAGAATAGTTTGTGGTGTATTTTCTTTATTAGCACAGGCATAGCCACTGATTCTAGACAATGAATAACATGCACTCCCCACGTAACTACATCTATTTGGATTCTGCATCCTTGCTCTTAGCTTTGGAGTGTGGCGAGCGATGTTCAACAATTCGGAAGCCAGCATGATTTACACACTACTACAGAAGGCTTCATATATTTGTTTTTAACTAAGGAAAGTGGATGATTAAATTCAACCTAATTCTTTATTAAGGCAATGCTTTGCGATAACATTTCTTTCATATAAGCGTTCTGTGGGAGCCATAAATGATTCTGTACAAATTATGTCAAACTCTGCCTAATTCTCAGAAGCATTTTAAGATGAATTGATGCAGGAGGCATGCTCCAGCCTGACTGTTGCATGTCGTTTTTTTCATGACATTCAAGGCTGAAGCTATATCCCTGAATGTCAGAGAGACATTCAGGATTCTGTGCAGTACTGTCTGCAGAGAGTGTTTGACCTTCACTACGGTACTTGCTGGGGGCATTCTAGTCTCCTGAATGCTCATAGGGGGGCACAGATACCTGTGGCCTGTTTTGGCAGAACATAAAATCTAGTGCTGAGCAATTTTCAGTACAGACAGAGCTTGCAATGCAATTGAGCTATGCTTTTTCAGCACGAAATGCCAGGTGGCATTTAGTCTTCCAGACCTACTTCCAGTTTCCACAGAGTTAAAAGCTGTGGATCTCACTTGGCTGACTTACTGGATTTTGGATTAAGTTCTGTATAAGAAATCTGAAGATGGTGCAAACTTCCTGAAAACCCCATTCCTCATCTACTAAACTTGTAATTATGTCTTTCTAAGAAACTTGTGCTCATTACGTCTGTCAGTAGTACCTTACCTAGAACTGCCCAGGCAGAAAAAAATTCCTCATGCTCTACAGCTACAGGCTGTTTATTTGATGGAACTAATTATATATCCTTCTCTGCTTAGTTTCTTATTTTGTTTTCTGTATTTTTTTATGTTTTCTGGGACAGTATAAACTTTCAAGTTAAGACTTTCTGGTAAAAACAGTGATACCATCTCAAGATTTGATCGTTCACAAACCTACAGGTAAGTTGTACTGGCTCAAACACTTGGTTATCTCTCAAGTTGGATGAGTTCATAGGATCTTTTGTATACCACCATCCAGAGGTACTAACTAGACCTCTTTTTTTTATCAATATGCTATTAATATTTTCCAGCAGGACAACTAATGTTTAATGTTTTTTGGATATAGATATAGATTCAATTATGGCAGAGTTTCAGCCAAAAATATTTTCCGTTTTCTTTCTTAAAAAAGGAAAAAAAACCCCAATTTTTCAAATGAAGTATATAAATAATTATTCTAGCAAAAGAGGAAAAATGGAATGATGAAACACTTGGCCTAGTCCTCTGACTGAAATATAAAGAGACTTGAGCAATCTATTTTCAGTTCATCTTAACTTTTTGTATCACTCTCCTGAAGAATCAATATTTATTGTACAACACAAATGGGAACAAAACTCAAAGTGATGTTGTTTATGAATCTGCATCATGTTCTGAAAGACCAACCTGCCTTAGAAAATCATCACTTATCCCCATCTGGCCACTCCAGGAACAGAATAATGAAAGAAATGAGCCTATCCCTGCCTTTAATATATTTTAAGCCAATTTCCAACTTGGAATGTACTCATAAGAAAAACAAAACCAAACGCCTTTCAAGTGCCTTTTGTTAAATACTCTCTTTCATCCTGACTAGTAAAGGTGATTTAAAAAATTCATTGGTCTCCAATTTACCTTTTTCATCAAACGGGCATCTAATGTATAATATGGGTTGATGCAGTAGCTCAGGGAAAAATGTCTCAATGATCTCAGTTACAACATACAATATTTGCTTGAATTCCACTTCACATTGTCTGCCTCCATTTTCTCCAGGGAAAAGGATTAAACAGTATGGTGTTACTTCTAAACACAGCTTTGTCCTTGGAACAATTACAGAGCACTGTGGTTAAACAGCACCCTTACTTAACTGACTTTGCTACAGCCTAGGTCTTTGAACTCTTTTCTACAAACCCATTTTGGGATGACTTGATGCCTGTTTTTCATAGTTGGTGATGGCATACTGCTCTTCTTGACTGACCACACCTGTGTAACCCCTCAAGGACTTTCAGGTTATACATGGATAGAATTGGAATTGGTAGCACTTCTCAGAATAAGCCTGAATGTCTTGCTTAAAAATGAAGCTTTTCTATAACAATATAAAGAAATACAAATGTTGCTTTCCTACATGCTGCTGTAATATTTTTACAGGAGTCAGAGAAGCACTAAATGAAATTTTGTGTGCTACCTTCTTTGCGAAAGTGGAGTTTGCCTTTGAAGTGACCTGTTTGGATAAAAAGATGCAAGGAGTGAGAAATGCAGGCTTTGAAGAGGGCCATGCAAGCCATTTGTATGGCTTGATACTTTACTAAATATGTAAGCTGAAACCTTGCCACCTTAACAATGGCATATCCTTTAGCAACTTCTCCCCAAGGAACATCCCGAACCATACTACTTCTTATTTTCAAAAGGAGTCTGGTTTCCACCTATAAATTTTATTATTAATGTTTCATTTTAAAGCTGTCTGAACCAATTAGTACCCACACTATGTTTCTACAGTGGGAGAATCATCAGAGAATGTCAGAATAACCTTTTGTAGTTTTCTATAGCAGCCCATTGAAATGTCCTATTAATAGGAAGCAAAATGTTTGTTTAATTGTTTGTTTTCCTTCTCCACTGTATAAAGGAGGCACTTTTTGGCTAAAGAATGTGAATATATAACTCTCAAATGCATTATGAGCTGTTGGCAGGAAATTTATAACTCATGCTTCCTTATCTGCAAGTAGCATGCTCCCATTATGGAATAGGTCAAGCATTCTTTTTGCCTGAACCACATTAGACTGCGTTTGAGGGCTGTCCTGGGGCTTTAGAAGCTCTTGCTGAAGGACTAATATAAGATAGTGGAAAGTTCAAAATATTAAAAAATACAATGCAGGAAGAGACTTATGGACAAAATCTTCCTTCAGTTTAATCATCAATATACATCTGGAGAAATTCTACTGAAGCAAGAAAATTACTCTGGGATTATACCAGAAGAACTGTAAACAAAATAAAACAAATATGTTAAGAGAAAAGAACCAGAGAGAAAATAAAATACACTTAAGCATAATTGAAAGGAAAAACTTCACAAGATAAGATGTTACCAAAGGGAAACAGAACAATTGGGCCACAGTTTAGATAACGTAGCAATCAGCTAAATGATAAACCTGTCTACCTAAAATTCATAAAAAGATCTGTCATTAGTATACAGCTCATATCTTAGTAGTTATAGCAGTCTTCAAAAGTTGAGACATGAGTTAAAATCTGCTGTGGTTATCTGCTCAACAACCATGCTGATTTCATACCAATTCACTACACGCTGTAGAAGTTTGTGTTCAGAGTAACTTGACTCTCTCAGAGCACGAAATGGGAAGACTTTGCACCTCTATATACATACCTGCCTTCCCATGGCATACACGTAGAGAATCTGTGCTATCAAGCATTTAATGTAATCATTAAGGGCATAGACTCACAGTCAGAGGTGTCTGGCTGCCTAACTCTTCCAAAAAGTTGTAGAAGTTAAGACACTAAACCCTGTGAGAAGTTTAAGTCCAAGTCGCTGAATCAGCAGTGTGGTTACAGAGCTGCCTGAACATTGTTCGATTTATTTTTTTTCTGAAGCTCTGATAACAAAATCAACATCTGTAGTTTATGTCCCAAAATACTAATTTAGCTTATTAATCAGTAACTTAGAGAATGACTGAATAGTCAGGACAGTATAAAAAATAATTCTTCTCCATGGGGATGTCAGAAGGTGTCTGTCACCTATGCTAGGTATCAGAAGTTACAATAGTCAATGGAGAATTAAGCCATAAAAGTAATAAAGCCTGGGGAGTTATTCAGTTAAATACAAGAATTATTTCAGATACTCTGAGGTATCTTGTCCTGCAGCTGCATCCAGCCCAGTCTCCAGCTGCTTCTCCAGAAAGGTACAGATCACTGTAGCACTGTGACTTATCAGTCAGCCTTATGCACATATCCTGGATACTCTCCAGCATTTGAAATGGCACAAGACAGCAATATTTAAGCAAAAAAAATCCCACCTTTGTTGTTTATCCTCAGATTAGATTAATTGTTCTCTGATCTCCATTAATTGCATTGGCTAAATTTCCACTGAATATAATGAAAGACCAGATAATTTGCATATTTGTGGATGTCTACATCCAGACATTCAGGCCCACTGTTTTAATTTCATGATGAATTCTAATCTAGCTGACCATAGTGACATCTAGTTGAAAATATCGTAACTTAGCATCAGCGACTTCTTCCATCTGATGAATATTAATCAATATTTGAGAAGCTTTGGTTATCTTTAGGTGGAAAGAATCTATACCTGTAAAACATATTTATTACCAGAATTATTATCTGATTAAAAGTTTAGGGTCATAAATAGTGAAATTTTTAAGTTTTACTAACCCAGAGAGTAGGAAAGGAGAACTCTGTCATAAAAGAATTATAATAATGGCAAAAAGATATGAAGCAACAGAAAAGAAATAGGATAAAAAAAGATAAATGAAAATAAAAAAATATGGTTGAGCAAAACCAAGGTAATAAGACCAATAAGCTCTTTGTAGGACTGTGGACAAAGTTAAGTTGCATCAATTCTTCATATCCTTTCTCACTTTTTCCACTTTTTCTTCATGAAGGACTAACTTCCTGAAGACAATAAATTAGACCTCATCATGTTCCCGTTAAAGTGAGTAGTCAATCTCCCATTTATTTTAGTAGGTCAAGGGACAACACCAAGTTTGTGTTATTGAACAGATTGGTTTGTGGATATATTGCAAAAAAAAGAGCAGTTTCATGAATCACACTAAACTAGTTTCTGCTATACTTACACTTCTTTTTCTTAGAAATTCAGTTGTTCCAAATCATGTTTCGTTTTGTTTTGCTTCCTGCAGAAATAATCAATTTATTAAATAGTTTATTTCAAAGTAGAGCATGCAAATATTGAAGGAAAGTACTCCAAGTTCTCTTTTACTAATATGATCAACCATTTACATATTTTCCTTATTAAAAATGGTTAGCCAATAGCCAAAAGTGCAGGTTGAACAGATACTTGACAGGCAACCCACAAAATGGGAGAACTTATTAAACTATTTGTTTGGGGGGGGGGTTGTGGTTTTTTTAAAAGTATAAGTATAGTGGATGTTTATGGGCTATCTGTTATGAAAGGGTAAAAAAAGAGGATGAGGGATATATTGGGTACTTTCTGTGATAAACAAACAGTTTGCTAGTTCCTTTACTGGAATGCAATCCTTTCTTGGGTTTGCATAGTGATTTTTTTTGACTGTTTGCTAATAAATGACTCAAAGTATAGAAATGCCGTGAGCTTGGGGTATGTTGATACAGAGTTGCTTCTTGAAGTTAAAGTCCTGTGTATCTAGTATTGTCATGGCAGTTTGAAAAGACTACACTGCAATGTTTTCACTATATTTATGCTGCATTCTTGTATTCTGTAAAAATTAATTAGTTCAAAGTTTGTGCTGGGCACCTCCCAGAGCCAGGATGGATGTATTTCTCTTCCCTGTCTTCTGGAAAACTTGGAGAGGGACCTATGGGAGTGGAGGATCTTCCTCAGAGTGACTGGAGACTGCCAAAGCTAGAAATGGGATACAGTACAATTTGAGACGATTTGTTTTGTTCGCACTTAGGTCATCAGATCTGGAGTAGGAGGTTACCTTTTGCCAGTTTGTAAAAAGGAAGAATAGATTTGAGATGGGGGGAAGAATTAGTCACCTACTTCATAAAAAGGAGTATGTGACATGTTTATTTCCTCAAAGATTAATTTAACTAATCCCTTTCCATAGTAGAAAGATATTTATCTTCCTCCTGGGAAGTTCACGCTGTTCTGTTGCAAGACTTAAACTTACTAAACATCTTGTGGATTTTTTGTCCAGGGATGTGAGCATGTGAAATCAGAATTCTGTGCACCCTTCTGAACCAGGCAAACCTGGTGACCCCTGTGGCCTATTACTCATAACCAGTTTTTTTCATGCTGTAGACATAACCTTTGAACACATACACAAAACTTCAAATGACGATATGAGGAAAAAGCTGGGAATTCACACACTAATTTTTGTTTATTTTGTCTCACAGCCTGCAAGTCTTTTCTTAAAGTACACATAGCAGAGCTGTGGTTTGAACTCTGTTTATCCTTTATGTAGCTGAGCAATGGGAAAAGGCATGATACGCTTACAAAACAGAAGTGCAGAAGTGAGTGGGCAGGGACCTCAACAACTCAAAACTACACTGTATTATGTAAGCTTAGTATTTAACTTTTTTTCAAACTTAAAACTACTTTGCAGTGATTGGAATACCTGCTACAATATCCTCTCTTCCTGAATTTCCTCAGGCATATAACTGCAATCACTCTATATCCTTTATATACATTCAAACATTACTCTCCCTGGAGATTCCTGTGGGAAATTTTCTTTTCTCTTTTTACTTCAATCAAAATCATCAGCCATGGCATATCGATTACAGACATAAAAAAAATAACTATCCACAAACCTAACTAAGCAGCAAAAAAGGTGAGAACCATAGGAATATTTTGCTGGTGTGCAGTATTTACTGCTTCATAGGAAGTTCTCAGGAGAAGCAGACTAAAACCTTATAAAGAAAGTCCTAGAATTTACTTTAGATTGTTCAGCAAGAAAGATTCCTTGCAGAAAAGTAAGGAAGTGTACGAAGTAAATTAAATATTAAAGCATTACCAAAGAATTATCAAAGCACTGTAAATAAACAATTTCAAACTGAAAACAATTTTTAAAATGTGTGATTTACATGTTGACTTATCAGTGCATTTATAAATGTGACTCTGCTTTTATACACAACACTTAACAGGAGTGAATTTATTAACTTCATGTTTTCATGACTCGCCTTGGGAAATAATGTGATTGACACAGAAACACTGTTCATCAAATGCTGTAGGACATCCCTAGCTAATGTCTAATCATCTCCACTGGTCAAAAACATGCTGTCACAGCATCATCTAGCTAATGATTAGAAAGGTATGAAACAAAGAAATTCCAGTTCCTCAGAGCAGGCTTTAATTGGTTTTAAATATTCATATGTGAATACGGCCTTCTTCACCTTTATTCCTTCGACTTAACAGTTAAACTATACCCAATCCAGTCTAAAACTTCAAAGCCAATATTTCCACAACCATTCATTAACTTCTTCATGAACTTTATGACCAATGCTTGAATTTTACGTGGCTAACTTTTAGCAGCATCTGTCTGCTTTTGGGGTTTGGTGTGTTTTTTTCATTTTTCATTTTTAATGAAGAAAGAATCTGGAGAATCTATTATGGATGGATGTGGTGGAAATTACCATGCCAGTGGGAGTGGCAAGAGACAAGTCAGCAAAAGGACAGATGCATCTCCCTGCAGGAAAAAGCTTCTGATCTTTGCCTGAGGTGCCCGGATTTGGGGATCTTTGCCTTGCTCTGTTTGAGCTCTGCTAGCAGTGAGTTCAAAAAGATGAAAATCTGCTGCAGGATGCATAGCTGATTCCCACAGGATTTAAGGATCTTCTTTATGTAACACTCCTGTGGGAAAAAAACTTAAAAAACAGCAGAAGACTTGGAGCATGGTAGCAAAAATAGTATTCTTTATTGAAGTCTTTGGTTGTTTTGAATAATTTCTGTAAGTCTTCTGGTGTTAGAGTATATAGGAACTTTCCATTAGAGGTTTTTTGGCAGTGAAACACTTTTCCTGGTTTTGGCTTGGACTGTTGCTAAGACTCTCCCTAACTGAGCTCTTCACCTGGCATTACCGTTCATTCTGAGGGGTGAGTGACATGTTTTGCCAGCAAGTTCTTGTGTACCCCAAATCCCAGCAACAGGAAGCAATGAGTTGTTACAATCCACACTTTCCAGTGTCTGTCTCTACCTCTCTGTGTAGATACCCCAGTCGGGTTCAAGCAAAACAGAGCCAAAAATATGTTCTGAGACTAATTTCTGCTATTTAAACATGAATACATATCAATCAGGGGCATTGCACAAGGAAAATATTAAGCAATAGGATTACAGCTTGTGCTCCCAGTGCACGCCTTTTTTCCTCTTCCTGTTTTTACTCAGTGGAGTGCAAGTGTTTAAATTATTATGAATTCTCAACTATACAAAATCTAAATCTTAGACAAAACCATTGTACTTATACCAACATAGAAAAGGAAAATTAATAAACTGCACCTCTAGCAGCCCATTCCAAGCTACCTTGCTTACTAAAGTGATTTACCCTATGAGAAAAATGTAAAGCTACATCATGGGAGAGACAGAGAAAGTGAATCGTGTGATCATCCACTTGCATGGGTTACCGACATGATAGAATATGTGCAAGGATACGACACCACAAGATAGGAAGGAGTGATTTTTTAACACTGAAAACTGTGACTGCTTTGCTTTCTCCAATGAATATATATAAAGACTGAGAAATTTTGTTATTTGAACTCTCTACATTCCTTGAGAATTTTAGTCTAACCTGGAAATCGCCAATGAAAGTATTTCTTTGTATTTGAACTTCTCACATAAACACAAAGCATCATGAAATCTTTTGTTCTTGTTTTTTAAGCACCCTCCATTTCAGACTTGAGGCAGGACAGATTTTGGACAGTGGCAAAAGTTGGGATAAAAAATTATTATTCTACACTGCAAACATCTAAAAAATTTTACAAATGCTGTTCATCCATAAGAAAATGAACTATTATACGCAGACATGTGTTTTCTACTTGTAATTATTGTATCAAGGTTATGAAGTTAGTTTGTTTTGCAGCATCTGTGCGATATCAAGTTAGTAATTTGTTTGTACAGTCATTTGAAAAGATCATATTTTCACACTCGAAGTTAAGTCACTCAGCAAAGACCATTGGCAGTCATACTTTAAATCCTGGTATTGACTCATAATGTCTTATACTAAGGACTGGATCTGGGTCCTGAACCTGTGCAAAGAATGGTTTTTGGGAAACACTTGATCCAGCACACCAGGCCATGCAGATGACCTCCCTGATAACAGTACAATTTTGACATAAAACCACTCTTCTGCTAAGGAGGAAAAGTAAATTTTACACAGTAAGTAGGAGAACTGGCAGGAAATTTCTCAATGAAAGGTAAAGGAATCTTCCTTTATACACCTGTCCCTCTGATAGTAATCAGAAAACAATATCATGTGGCCCACAGCCGTGGTCACCAAGCAAAATTTTAAAATACCACAAACAAGACTTGGGGAAAACAAAATGAAGCAGTCATGTAAGAATCTGAAGATTCTGATTAAAGAACTTATGCTGACCGTTCTGCATAGCTATCTTGTGCTCTGCGGGATGACACAAAGCCATTTTAGTATGAAGTAGGGAGTAGACCTTAAAATAATGAAATCTACATTGCTGTGAATCTGGAATCACTAAAATTCAAAGCAAATCAAAAAAGCACGGTACTAAGTCTTGTAACTAATTGTAACTAAGTCTTGTAACTGGTTTAAAAGCTCATATCTTATACATGCCATTTAGATTTTGGCCCAAAGAAACAAAATTGACTAAGAGGAACAGTTTAGGAATATTTTGTTGGATAAAATGTTTGGATTTTTTTTAAGTTATACATCAACTTCACATTTTCTTTCCCCACCTCTTCAGTTGGCCAGTGTCTTTATGAGTTATAACCTTTCCACTTCTAGCCATGCAAATTATTTTACATGATTGATTGGTGTAATTAGACTGTCTAGTGGAGTGGTGGCAGTTCCTTGTGCTGCCAAGCAGGAAGGACCTCAGTGCTGAACTCTCACAGCCTGGGATGGACAACAATGGACCTGCCATGGAGAAGCTGGGCCTGACCTCTGAGGAAGGTGGTGGACATGTCACTCAAAGAGCAGACCTGCTGACTGTGAGCAGAAAGCAGCTGTTCATGTGCCTCTAATAGCTGGATGCAAACTGGTAGTTGCATAAGTCTGTATGTTAAGGAAACAGTCATGAGGTGAGATGTTTTGTGAATGAGGAGATAGGCTATTTGGAGCAAAGTGGAGGGGAAGATAACTCTGCATTCAGCTAAAAACTCATGGCTTCCCTGTTACATCATTGCATAGAATATCTGTAGGGATGAAAACATATTTTAAAATAATATTGCCTTGAGTTGTTATCTTCTAGCCCAATAGTGTTACCTTCTCTCATACCCCAACACTTCAAACAGATCTTTAACATTAAGATCTGTTCTGGTTAGGACCTCTCATGAGATGGCTGGATAGCAAAAGAGTTGTCTTTAAAAGAGGTTCAAAAATTATAGCCAGAATTATAATTAAGCCCCCTGAATAACATATTTCACTGTGTGTATCTGTGCATTTTATATGCCTGTACTTAGATACATAAAAGATAGCTACATTAACAAATCTAGATTGGAAACTAAACTTCCATATTGGTAACTCTTCTCTTCTTGCAATATCTACATAGTTATACATGTTTAGTATTAGTCTTCACTCTGTTATGTAGGTTTTTTCTCTCTTCTTTGCTATGCATTACATTATTAATGTATATAAAATGACGACTTACATTCTTATATAGCCTGAGAAACTAAAATGTATAAACCCAATATTAATAGCATTACCTTGAAAAAAACCCCAGCCATAAACTGGCAGTTTTGTTTTGTTTTGTATGTCATTTAGATGCATTGTTTCCGTGGTTCTTAATTTCATTGGTCTTAATTGTTGTGATTAAAGGCCATTACACAAGCAAATCAGAAGAGGTTTGGTGGTTCTAAACAGCAGGCAGATACTAGCTGCAGTCCTTGATGCATCAACTCAATTAAAAATGCAATCAAGTTAGAGAACTGGAGGTTAAAATAGAAGCAGGTTGAGTGGACATGAGTCTCGAAAACTGAGCTGTCTGTCTGAAAAAGACACTGGAAATATCTGGAGAATCCATGTAATCTTGATGAAATTCCTTTTAAAAGTGCATCTACTGAAAACAGATTAGGATTATTAAGGAACCAGATATTAAATATTTTTGGCTGATAAAATCTCTGAGAAAAAAAAAACAAACCTTTTTTATGCAGATAACAACAGTAAACTCCCCCCTAAAAACTGTGCTAAAAATTTCCATATCACAGCTGCCCAGAGTGCATAACAAGGAGAATATTAGTAATGTCCAGATGCACATAAATCTACAGGGATGCCTCTTGCCAACAGCAAAATGAAAGGGATGACAGTGTCAATCACATCCAATAGACTATGTTAATGCTTTTCAAACAGTTCTTTCACACTCGAAAATAGTGCTCATTAATAATGTATGGTCCGGTATGAAGGAGAAGGAATGTTGCCTCCAAAACTGATAGAATTCATTGTTCGTCTCTATACTCATCTGAACAACAAAGCCCCATTTCTGAAGGACAATTTTTCTTTTGTCTTTAGGACTGTGCTGAAATGATTTCAAACCTATTATACTAATTGGGCCCTTTAGTTTTCAAGCATGTGCTGCAAATGTTGCACTTTAAGAGCATTCTCTCCTCCACTGCCTCTATCCCCCCTCCCACCCTGACTGGCATTTCTGGATTGCATGAGTAAGTTACCAGGCTTTTCAGAATTGCTGGGTGGGTGAAGGTGCAGAGTTTTTTCTTTGCTCCTCCACTCTGTTGTTCGAGCAGCTGTCAGGAAGGTGGGCCTGTGGGTTTGCAGATATATTTTGAGACTAACAGATTGTAAACTCACACATGAGAACAGAAGAAATACTGAGAATCTGAAAAGGTTATCCACCCCTTGGAGACTAATCTCCTAATATACTATTTTTGTCAGAAAGCACCTCAATTGCTTCTCAAACAAGGCCATTATTTTTGCCTCACAAACCATTCAGAGTGATGTTTATAACTGCCTGCTTATAGAAAAAGGTTCTTTTATACCTGTGTGAATTCAAGTTTTATTTACTTACAGTCACTTCCCTTTGTTCTATCATCTGAAGTGACAGCCTGTATTTGAAACAGTGACTTGTAATGTTCCTGCCCCAGAGGACAACCAGACCAGCAAGAGATAAATCAGTGCATTTCCTCCCTTGCTCTTACAGAAGAAACAGCCAGAATAGGGCAGATTATCAAAACACTTAGCTTTTGGGGCTGCTAACCACAAACAGTCCCCTCAGTTTTGCACCAACTGTAAAATCTTCTTTTCTTACTTCTTAGACTTACTTTTTTCTTCCTTTCTTTCCCACCACAAATATATATGACATGGAGGGTATCAAAAAACCCGGTGGTCCCAGCAGCTTCTTCCTACACACTGACAATGACAGCAGGAGTTCAGGTTTTACAGTCCCTTGATCTTTCCAGTCACTGTAAAGTTTGGACTTTGAATTTCTTTTTAGATCCATTTGCAGCACTGCCATAGGTGTAATGGAGGAGAAATGGTAAATGTTGCAGTTTGGTAGCCCCCCAACCTCACAGTCTGTTTTCATTTTATAAAGCACAGAACTTAAGTTCTGATCCCCTTCTGACATCCCCCACGTCTCATCCTAATCCATAAGAACTCATAGATCCTACTCTTCCTTTGGCACAGTTAAAATCAATGGCTATTGCTGTCAGGTACTGCTCATTTTGAACCATGCTATACCAACCTGCCTACTTGTTTGTTTGCCATATGCTTCCCCCCGCCCCCAAGGACAAATGCCTTTTTAAATTTTGAAACTCCTTCAACCAGACTTTATGTTTTTATGAGGTTTACTGCATGAATTCTCAGGTCAGGGATGGCTTCATGTATGTATTAAGAGATTCTCACTTGTGCATGTTCTTTTATATCTTTTTATCCTTGTTTCTTTGTTTAATTTATTATATTTTTTGTTACAAATACCTCAAGCAACACATTAGAACCTTTTGGGATTATAAACCTAGAAAAAGGACTAGTTAAGGTTAAATGAAAATTAATTTAGAAAATTCCAGTTAGAAAGTAATATAGAGCTCTCCAGAAAGCAATTACTGAAAAGGGACTTTCAAACATGAGGAAATTACACAATATCTGGTATACTTGGAAACTATACAAAATCATGGTCACAGAGCTTCAGAGACTCACCCTCAGTACAAGTTCAAAAGACACAAAATACTAGACAGTCTTATACATTGGTTCCATTTTTAAATGTTTAAGAATATTTGAATTAAAATTCACAATGATACTTCAAACTTCATTTCAAATATCATTGCAGACAAGACAGTCAGAAGTATTGATATATTCCTTGTGAAGACGAATCTCATCAAAAAAATGGGGGCTAAATCCAATAAGGAATTTCTACACCACCTAACTCTAGTTGTGTGGTCATGCAGGGGGAAACAAAAACATTTGGTCCCTCATAGCTATCCTGGGCTGAAAAAAACTTTTCAACCAAGAGTGGAAAGAGGTAACACGGAGCAAGAAGATGCTTGAGACCAACCCAGGGCTGCCTGTTACGGAATTACAAGCATCAGCATATGCCTGAAATTCCTTTTCATTCTGCATCCCAGAAGTTTCACTCCAATGCCCTGTTTCAAGATGGATGCCTCCATCATGTCTCTCCATGTGGCTGTCAGGATGAGGAACAATGCAAAGGCAAGCTAATGTGGATGGTTAGCGGGTGAGAGCAGCCAACAGAAAGAAGCCAAGGAAATGGATCATATCAGGTTGAAACAGGTCTGGCTACTCAGTAAGACTGAAACATCCCAAACAGCAATATGGTAGGTAGGAAACAACCAGAGTGCACAGTAGTTACCTCTCCAAAGGAAAAAGAATGCAACTTTTTTATCGAGTTAGTTTTTCTTACCCTATCTTGTCACAGTTTTCTTCTTTTCCTATTAATAAAAATGAAGATGTTAGCTATGTGATTTATATGTGCAACTGAAGAGAGTTATGTCACTGATGATCATAATATTCAGTAAAATATTTGTGGGTTACTGTGTTTTCTTGCAGTGATTTTCTTAAACTTGAACCAGATCTTGCTACTGACGATAAAGTATGGCAGAAGGATTATGCAGGCATTGTTCTTTGCTAGTATTGCTATATAATAGCTATACAGAAGTTTTTGCGTAAGTAGGATCAAAATTCAGCAACTTCATTAGCCTGAGAAGATTTAAACCTCAGAACTTTTTTTCCCACCTCCCAGAACTGTCCTGACCAGCTGCTTATAAGTTGCTCTTCATGAAGATACACTTTTTCTTTCCCACTACTCTGCAGAAAAATCGCAAGTCTCCTTGGGTAGTTTCCAATGGAAAAATAGCAAGATACAATACTGTATAACCACTAACTGGGCCTTTACTAAGGCAACCAAAATGTCTTCTGTTTCCAAGACAAGAAAGAAATCTACAGTGGTTGAGATAGTTGAGAAGGTGATGACTTCCCTCCTTTCCAAGAAAATTGTAGCTCTCAGGGCATTTCATAGAAAAACCTCATGATGTAGATATTGGCTCTGACAATACTGAGGAAGTCAAAGAGAATGCCAAGGCAAATTTAGACAGAGAAAAGTTCCTACCTGCGTCTTGGAGGAACTTTACACTGATCAAGCCTCAGTCACAGTTTGTACCGGCACAAGTTTTGGGATCCCTAGGATTTAAAATCATGTGAGATGTTTCAGAGTCCCATTTCACATAAGGTTCTTTCAGATTCAGCCCAAATTCTCCAGCTTCAGTTAGTCAGCATCTGAAATTCAATTACTCAGCCCCAGTCTCATTAGCAGGGTCTCTCTCATTAAAAAAAAAAAAAAAAAAAAAAACAAAAGCCACAACCCTCACATAAAAATAAGACTACTTTTGAGGCTTTATTATTAACATTCTGTCAATTATTACAATGCAAAATCTTTACTAACTTTCAGTTAGCACCTCCAGCAACATCTTTAACGGTTTAGAGACTGGATTCTGATATGCCTTTGGTGAAACTTTTGTTCAGGCGATATGACCTCTGTTACACTTCTTATTTTTCTCCTATCTGGGTATTTACAGTATACTGGATTTACAAGGCATGAATTAAAAAATCAGAGTTCTTAACCAGTTCATTGAAGTTGTTTGAGACAAGTGCATCAGTTCAAGGATTGACATAATTAGATACTATCAGGGGGGGAAAAAATCACAACACAACCTTGCTTCCACATTTAGATCCTCTCCCTCAATCCTTGTTTGTACTGAGGTAGGACTTCGTGGCCCATTTATCTTCTATCTCATTCGTACCAAATATTCTAGGATAATACCACTTATTGTCTTCCCTCCCTATGCAAATGTCTCACTTGCAGGTTATATTAGACCCATCTGGCTGCAATGATCTCAAGGATGCAAAGCTCCAAAATATGGTGAGTTTTGTAGGGACTTGCCAATAACAGGAAATATCTAGTTTTATAGTTCATTCTGGAAAGGTCATCTGATGGCCTCTCCATATTTCTAGGAATTTGTGAATAAGATGGTCTATTTGCCAGGTACGTGTTCAGTCCTGGGAATCAAGGACAGCTGGTCATTACAGCACTACCCCAGAAGATGGATGTCCAGCCTTCTCTGAAAATTTTTGAAGGAGGTAAAAAAGCTATATATCCAGAACACACTGACAGTAGGTAAAGAGGCATATAATGGTGAAAGAGGAATATAATGGTAAAAACTTCAAGGCTGGTAAATTTCATCAGAATTTTCCTATATGTTTTTATTTTCTGATTGATTCTTCACTTTGGAATAGATTTGATCCTTAAGCATCACTGCCTTTATATGTATTTCAATAGTTACTCTGAATAATTGCTGAGAAACACCTTTATGGACAATTAATTTTATCAAGCCTTATGATATTTGGTCAGGATAAACTCAGAAACCTTTCTCAGTAGAATCAATTTAAACAGGAATAACCAGTACTCTAAGAACATAGACATCCCTGACTACGGTGAAAGCATCACTTCAGGTTGCTGGAAAATTCGCTACAAAAGGTCATAATAAGAGTTCATTGTTCTAGAAAAAACTGTATAATTTCCATCAGATATCTGCTTAACATAGGATATTGCAATATTCATGTTCATTTTTCCTTAAATCTTGATAAGAAAATAATTCAGCTTTATAGGGAAGTCAAAAACCATGGACCTATATTACAAAATAACATAGAACACACTGCATTAAGAAATCTATGTATACACCAGTTGACAGCATTTTAAAATAATCAAAAAGTATTCTTGCTCCCCAAAAGACTCTATGTACTTAATTTAAAATTAATGGAAATGATACTTTAACTTTTGAATCTATTTACCGACTATTTACTTAATCACCAGTTTCATGGAAGCAAAATGAGAACGTACGAAAACATGTAACAGACGGAGAGCAAATCTAATCCAAATGGCATCATATAAGAAAAGCATAGAGAGTTTGCAGGACAAAAGTAATTTAGTAGATAACATCTGGTGCCAGTTATGAACTGTCTTCCTGAGAAAGCTGATGCAGAGGAGTGAGAAGTAATGGAAGCCAATAACATTGCAGAACATCATCTCATTTATGGCTGATATGTGGTCAGGACTTGACTAGCAATTTGAGCTGAACAAGATTGTTTTCAACTTGTGCTCTTATAGGTTTTGCCATTTTTCTTATGTCTACAGAAAAGCATTTTCTCTAACAGACGAGTAAGACTCACTGGTTTGGAAGTCTGCTGGTCAAGAGAGAGACTTTAAAAGAGCATAATAAATGCATATTGCATTCCAATGTTGTTAAAGGCCATGCAAAGCCATACCAAGTATTCTGATTCCTAAGGCATATGTACCTTACCTGCATCCCTCACCAGCACTGCCACCTGCTAATTCTTCCCATTTCCCTTACCAGTGTCTCTCTAGGCAACATCTAGCTGCGGCAGACTTCCACCCCTCATTCCTGTGAAACAGCAGTGTATAGCAGGTCATATTTACCTTCTTTTGGAGTCTGCATTCAAAAAAAAGGAGAGATGTATCACTTACCCCATTTGCTGCAGTTGCAAAATCAGAGTAGTTCACCTCCAGTGAAAGACATTAAAAGAGAGATGGAGACTGCAACACTCCTTTTTCTTCTTGTTTGGCACATGTGAATTTTGTTGAAGTCAAAGTGTTTCTCGAGTTGAGTTGCAGCTGCGATATGTCAACAAGATCTGTCTTCTCATACATTCTACAGCCAAACAGTAGGTGTATGACAAACTTTTTGGTTCAAAAACATGCATGTCACATGCCATAAATTAGCTTAGCCATCCCTGAAAGTTTGCATAAACATTTTCCATCTTCCCAGGCAATGTGGCATTCATAATCTGTTAGAAGACAAACTGTGCCCATTTTTGTCACCCTCTGAATCTGAAAACTTCCAAGGAGAAACAAATGCAGGGTTTGTTTGTTTGTTTGTTCATTGGGGAGGAAGATTGCTGGAATTTTTCCTGGTTTGATTATTTTGCATAGAACTATTTAGCTTTGGTAACATTATCCAAGAGCTAGTCTGAGCTCAGCATGACACAAGTGGAAGAAATGGCCAGATTCTGTATGGGTGACTCAGAGACATAACATAACCTGCTTGCTTTCTTTGTTGCTGTGGGTGTGGGGTGGGGATGGAAGGGAAAAGGCAGAAGGAAGTGAATTACTGCAGTCCTTGAGAAGTCTATTGTTCTATTATTCGTCAGAGAATAAAGGTAGGACTGGTACAGAAGCTCTGCTGACTGCCCTTTCATGTTTGCCTTCTCTCTATCCAGTTATCAGAGAGTGGACTCATTCAGAGAACAGTGGCCGTGCCCTGTAACAGACCTGATTCAGGTCCCAGGTGCATCTTCATGCACCAGTCAGATGGAAAGGGTTTGAGGGAAGGGTTTTGGTCATACCACAAGATCAGTGTTAACACAACAACACAGCAGGGAAAGGTACCCTTTGTGGAAGACAATGCAATGTATAATGTTCCTGAGATACAAGACATCAAAAGGTATAAAACATCAAAAGTTATCACTTGAAACATTTTTTTGTAGCAAGAGTTCAAATTTATCTTAAAAGAAAAGAAATTAGTGCAAAGATTTCAGGATGCGAAAAGGTGTTTTTGTCTTACTTTAAACTTTGTAAATGATCCTACAAATTAAATTCCTGCTAGACCAGGAAAGTAGGGGGAAAGAAACCCCTACCAGAAGTATTTGCTAATATTCCTGCTAATGGGGTTTTTTATGGAGTCTTTTATATTATGTATTTTATATTCTTTTTCAAAATACTTTCCAACATTTTAATATGTTTTATTACTGAAAGGAAGTTACATGAAACTGAAAAAAGAATTCACAAAATGGCATTAACTACAATTTGAATTTCCAATAGTGTGGCACTTGGAAAACCAAGCAAAACTAAGTCAATTTTAGCAACATTTCTATTAGAATTAAGTAGAAAGGTACTAGAATGAGGAAATACATTGCATATCAGCTAGACAGTATAGCAAAATCGGACACTGGTAAATAGGTAATGGTAAAAAGATAAAGAGTACAGAGTAGGCATGTTTAGAATATATATATTATATATTGCAGTAAAGTTTCAGTCTTTATCATTATATATTTTATCTGAATCCTTTGAGCTAACTACAGTGCAATATTTAGTTTTCCAAATGTATTTACCTTCTCAGAGTCCAGTATTAGTAGCAGAATTTTGGTCTGGGATGATCTGTATGTCCTTTAGAGCCTCCACAGCTACTTGCGTAAGGAAAAAATAGGTGCTGGGGTAGTAAATCCTTCTTCTAAAGAGGCAGTTCTACAGTCTGTTTACCTGCTCCCCAAGCAGTTGATTAATATGTAGTATTTCTATATCTGAACAAATTTCAATTGATATTTATAGTTTACACCTTGTCTACATAGGGAAATATTTTCTATACAACCTTGGGTGTTAAGTGAAATCAATGTTTTTTTACTAATGCTAGCTCTCCATGTAGATGTTTTCACCTTCTATAAAGAAAGTATTTATCATTCCATTTTATATGAGTCAGGATAAGTTTTAAGCTAAAAACACAATTTTATTTTCTGAATGAGTATGTTGTCATGGTGGATGCATTTCTAAAAAACTCAGAACTATGTTAGTATAAGGCGTAAAACCTCTTCTGTCAACAAAGCCTCCAGCAAAGTAACCTGAGCTCCCATATTAGAGGTGAGGAATCAGAACAAAGCACTTCAGTGTAGAGGGCATTTGAACTAAAAGACTTTGAGCTCATAATGACAAGCCATGAGCCATGACTTTGTTAGTGTCAAGATTCTTCTTGGCAATAATTAATAGAAATAAAAACAGAATTGCAAGAACAGTTGTAGAAAGAAAACGTGTCTTGCATATAATCACCTGCTTATTTGAGGCCATTTTTTGAAGTCCTTGTGGGTGGGAAATAGAAGGGAATGAGCAAAAGCAGCAAGCGGTGGGCAGCTTGAAAGTATTGTCAAAAACACCACCTACAGTATGGCAAAAATTCAATCCAGACATGTATATTTGGGCAATAATATTACATGCTAACGATAGGAAGAATAACATTACATACTGATGATAGGAAAAAAAATACAATAAGAAAAGGTAGACCAGCAATCACTTACTAGTATAGAAAATACTATTATATAAGATTGAAGGATACCACGGTTTCAAACAGAAACAAAACCAAGAAAATGTATCACCAAAAAAATTCTTGAATCAATTAATCACGGGAGAAACACAGAAAAAAAGAGTATACTCTTTATAAGTAGGATTATGTACATCCATGCAAGTGCCTGCAATATGACAATTAGAGATTGAAGCTCAAGTCAGCAAAACTGTTAAAAGGTTCTAAGTAAAAAATTCAAAATGTTTCTTAAGAATCCAAACCAATGTTTTGCACATTACTTTTGGGCTTTGGAATTGTCTTGACTTCTTTTGCAGGAAACTGAAAAAAGTTATTGTGTAAACCATGTTATTTTAAGCGTCAAAATGACATATCAAATTGCAACAAAGATGGAACAAACCTGTAAACACAATACTTTCTTTGCAGATGGTTCACAAATATGCCAAGGGCTGAAATTCACCAAATAAGTATTTTCTTAATGCAGTTTATTAATGCATTTTGTTAATGCAGTTCTTACATTTCTTTAATGTGTCTCACTCTCAGAAAGTCACCATCTCATACGTGTACACAGCTGAAAATGCACAAACACACATGAGCAAAGAGTCTCCACGTACTTGAGCAGCTGTAACATTTTCTCTTTGGAAGAGCAACCAGTATTTGCTTACACTAACCAGTACACTGTACGCTGAAGAGCAATAAGACACATTGTTCTGTTTGAATACACATGTAGAAGTTATGGCCAAGTCAATGAAATTTTTTATCTGTGGAAATTACAAAATGAATACATAATAGAAAATCCATTAAGTAAAGAAAACGGTAGCCAAAACCAGGTACTAGTCCAAACTTCATCTTTATTTACTCAATATATTTAATGTTTAGGCAGTTTTCTAAATTTACAAGTGTTTGCATAAATGGTCTTTTTCAATTACTGACCTGTAATTTACTACAATTATTTGCCTTTGTGCCGCCAGCATTAGATATTCCTCTTAACAGATTGGTTTATGTTCACATATAATATAGACATTTCAGCTTGAATAAATCCCAGAGGCCTGACCCTGGATGTAGCCAATAAACAAGGTCTCAAAATCTGTTTTAATGCAATAAGTATGGATTTTTGTGTGCTAAACAATCTTAGAACCTAATCCCTTCAGTGTCTGATTAATCAATAATATAAACATTAGCTGCTACCTCTTGTCTCATGGCATTAGAGCAAAAACAGCCTTTCAGTTTAAGAATCAGGGCCTAGCTCTCTGAAAATAATTGATGTAAGCTCATAGACAAGAAATTACAAATAGTATTCAAAATATATATATATGTATTTAATCAGTGAGACACAACCAGGCAATGATTAGTATGTAAACAGCAAAATATATTATTAGGATACAGTGATGAGATTATAAACATGAGTGTGTAGAGCATGTAGGAGAAGGGGAAACTAATGCAAAAGGAGAAACTTTACCAGAAATTATGCATGTTGAATGTAGAAAGATTTTTTGAAATTACCCATATTCTGCCTTCCTGTGTATTTATGGAATTTCTTTTTTTGCAATCAGATGTCTATGGGCAGAAATTGAAGACAGGATGTGGCCCTGCATTATTTACATTGCTCAATTTACCTTTCTAGTGGTAAGTAGTATAGTAGTATCTTAGTAGTGGTAAGTATGCACACCAGAATGATATCTAATTTCATTAACAAACAATGCCTTAGAACTTAGGACAGTTCCTGTCGATGTGTCTATTGTTCCAGTGTTTGTGAGATAACATAGTATTCTTCCTGCTTAAAGAGAGACCTTGTTTCCACTGTGAACACAATATATCAGTGCCCATTCACACACGATGAGGACAAATGACAGAGCTTAGCTCACATGCGTTTGAAGAAATTCCTTTCCTGTCTTAAGACAGCATGGAGTTATTCATGCAGCCTTTTGGGAACTGTCTTGATAATGTATTATCTTCAGATCTTGTGTGTGTATTACCTGGTGAGGGTGAGCTAGCTGATGTCAAACCCCTGTCAGCAATCTTATTAAGAAACACTGAGGATATCGGCCTGTGCTTGAGCGAATGCCTACATCCTATTTTGCTCACCATTACTGATGCAATCAGTAGGGAGACCAGACTATAGCTCATCTCAGTGGAGAGTTCTATTTAACCAAACATACATGAGATTTGGACAGCCACTGTGGGTTATCCAAAATGCTTCTCTGTGGGTCAGGAATGCCTTCAGGCACATGGTTGGGTCACCCTCTGCTGATTAAAGACCACAGACTTCTTTTCTCAGTTTCTTTCCTTTTGTAAATATCTGTCAGAGAAATATTAAGACCACCACTTGAACATTCTTATATCCCTCAGTGGGTGCACAGGTGGGTGTCCTGTAGCTGTCTGCCTGATAATTTATTGAACATGGTTGAAATTTGCTATAGGTATATGACTAGCAACAGCAATCTAATCATGATGCCCAGGTAATACAAATAGAAATTCAATCCTTTGCTTCAGATGCTAACACACCAAAGTGAAGCTTACACATTTTCATCATTCTGATTACTTTTTGGTTGGCTTTGGTTTATTTCATTTGGTTTTTCCTAAAAAAAAAGACATCAGAAGTTGTGATATTTATGCCAGTTTAAGCCTGGAGGATGCATATTTTTAAATATATGTGAAGAGTTCTACTTTAAGGTGCTCTACACTGCCTTTGTGCTCTTGATGTGAATCACTTTTCACAGACCAATGTGATCCATAACAATAGAACTAATTCTGAGGAAAAATAGCCAACCAAAGTTATCAGCTAGGTTGGAAGAATTTGATTGTTTACAGGTAGTGGCCAGATGAGGGGTAATATTTCTTTTACATTGGTGTACAGAGACTAAGACCCAAATTATGGCTAGCTCACAGGGGGCGAGAGGTGTGTATGCACTGAGAGAGAAGAGTGGCTTCACTGTTGGAAATAATTGCCTTATTTCTACCAAAAAGCAGCTGGACATTTTAATGGACTTAACTGAAGCGAGGAGAACATTAACTGTTGGAGTTAGGGCTTAGCCAATGGCAGGTAAAACAGACTCAGTCTGTGTCTCCATGAGCCATATTGGGTCCCAGAGGAGCACAGCCACAGTTTCACCATTCAGCAGTCAAGCCAGACTATGGATCAAGCTATCACAGGAAGGTGATGGCATTGCATTACACTTTGATGAATGCAATACTCCCGGAACAGTGCTAGTAAGCAACTTTGTTCGGTTCTGAACCATAGGGAATTCCTCCCCAAGTGTCTCTGTACTTTGGTTTTCTGTAAAACACGGCCATCTCTTTGAACTTACGACAAGGCCACTGTTTAAGTCTGTCAAATAGGCCAAGATCTAATTCTCCTTCCATCAAGACAGCTGAGATATACAAGCTTCTCTCAACTGAAAATCACAAAATAGTTATCTACCCCTGATAAGACAAAGCAGCGTGATCATAATGACGTGGTATTTGCTGTCACTCAAGTACTGAGTGACACGAAGCATGATGAGCTAGAGCTGTATTTCTGTCCCCAAATATATACCATGAGCATGATGATGAAAACAATTGAAATGCATATTTTCTACTAGAACGTGCAAGTTCCATCACATTCATGAAGATAAAACTTACCATGTGCCATGGCTAATGTTTTGACTGAAGTTGGCAAGGTATTTCAAGACAATAAAACCACTGCACTCTCTAGGTGCATTGTACTTTTTTTCTAATTTTTGCTTCACTTTGATGTAGATATAAAATGATATAATATTTTTCCCAGATGGAGGCTTGGATTTTTATTTTTCATTTACATGTGTTCATGAAACAACAGTACCTTGGTACGAAGGCAATCAAATCTGAGTCACCACTACTCACAGTGGTGTTCAGCAATAACCAGAGTGTAAAATTGTGTTGAATATCTCCTGCTGTTGTTTCTACACAGGAGCTTTAGCTTTGCTGCTGCTGTGTGGATGGTTCTTGTTAGAAGGCAAAATTAATTCAGCAGTTTGACTTCTTTTGAGGAAATATATTTTGACAAATATCTGGAAGCGTTCTAGGGAGGGAATGTCTCATGTCAAACATGTTGATCAGTGCCATTGACACACACAATGCTGTCAAAATCCAAGACAGCAAATTCAAGACAGCATTCCTCCTTACCAAATTACCCAAACCTTCAATGTATTGATGTCAAAATATTTTACAATGAAAGTTTGAAATTTGAACTCCGATACAATTATTTCTGGCTGTCCAGAAGAATAGAATGAGGAAGTACTTCCCCGTTATTTCCATGAACTTTTCTAGCTCATCTTATTTAGTAGTTTACTGGATATGCATTACAAAGGCATGTCGAGTTTGGTAGAGAATCCAATGCAACAATGAATATGTACAGGTAATTGGTCAAAGGAGACATGCATGACACCATGCCAACTAACAAGTGAATATGGGAAATATATTTTAGGTTCAAATGCACATAGCATATTTTCCTTAAGACTGAACAACAAGAATAACTATAACAATAATGAGAATGACAACATGTCCATTCAACCAAATTCTGGAGTGGGAACAGAAAATGTAAAGAAAATTAAAGTTCCAATCTCAATATAGCTTTAAGTGATATCAAAAATCTTATCTATGAGAAAAAACATCAAAAAGATAAGAATACAGAAACACAGCTGGTATAAATCACAACAAGTTTACTGCCTTCAGTGATTTCTTCCAGCTGGGAATTACTTTTAAGGTCACTAGGCGTACTCTGGTAAATCTTGAAAAGAAACTTCCCAGAGTCCTGAAAGTCAGAAAGTCCTCTTCCTATGAATGATTAACAATTTCAAACTCTACAGTTTGAACTGTCACTACTGTAGCCATACTATGTTAGTTGCCTATAGACAACAGAAAGAGGTCACATTCCCATTGCAGTGCTACCTGCTGATTAGGTTAGTCACAGGGTGAAGTGAAAGCCGTTACATCTTCCAATGCTGTCAGGCAGGCATAAATTTCATCTGGGTTAATATAATATTTCCTGAAATCAAATGTCTTTTCTCATACCAGTCACCTATAACTGTGGAAAATACCACTGTGGTGGTATTTTCACAGTCAGTTATATTCTGCATTTCAGTGCCTCATGCTGATATTAAACTCCATAAGACTCCAAAGCTTAGTTACACCTATAGCACTTCCACAGAGTTTAAAGAGCTCTGTTGGACTACATTTTCTGAAGCATCAATATAGATTGAAAAGTATACACATTTAGGATTACTAAGTTAGCTCTTAAAAAAAATAAAGTGATAAACTCATAAAAAATAAAGTTATAATAATGTTAAATAAAAGTTCCTTTGTGCGGCTACTTTAAGAATCTTATGATTTTAACAAGACAAATATTGTCTTTGGGTATCTCTTATTTATTATATATCTTTAGTCGCAAAACAAAATCTGTAACAGTTTTACCTGAAGTCAAATCTGTTCTATCACAGGAGATATTTTAAAAATAATTATTGCACCTAGTGCCTCAGTTGAGTAACGTGTTATATCATATGGAAAAAATGTTTATTATAGTTTATAACCATTTATAATAGGCTATAGTTAGTATAACCCTATTCCTGTAATATTAAAATTAAAATTAAAAGAATCATTATCAAAATATAATTAATAATGGTTACACTGACAGTGTTTGCGAGGAGAGGAGAACAGTACTTACAGGAACTGTGAGGAGAGATCCTATTATTTTATTCTGTGTCAGGACTTCAAGTCCATGGAAAAGGCCAAGCTTGAAATAATACAAAGATTGGAATACACTTCTGGGTTTATTTAAAAAATAAGGAAATCATTTAGCTCAGAACCCACCTAAAATCTAAGTTACAGTTACAGAATCTAGAAGCTTGTAACTGAAATCCTGATCCCATTTTAAAAAAAAAAAATTATTCCAACTTGGCAGCTTGGTAAGTTGCCTGGAAACTAGGCTAAAGGAAATATTTTTAAATAGGAAATGAACATGTCTTTCATTAGAAACTAGAATTAAGGTTAAGTGAAGGTATCATAGTAAATGGGACAAAGAAAAGGCTCCATGGATTTCCTTCTGATGAGGCACTGGCTGAGGTTCTGTTCACCTGAATGGGGACAGAGCACCAAGAACCCTCTTAGGTTCCACCTAAAGCAACTCACTCTGGTTTTCAACAGCAGGTGAAGTCACCCAGCTACATGAGGAATCTCCCTGCCCACCCTGAGGATTTCCAAGGGCTCAGCTGCAGTCTCCCATGCACAAGGTGTGTGGTCCCTGCTTTCAGGAATGTAAGTGTATTGAATATAATATGAAAGAAAACATAGAATTCCAGGAGGGCAGACCTGTATCCTTCCTGACTGTAAATGAGTGTCCTAAACTCTGATCCAGGACCAGACTCTTTCACCTGGCCCTGTGCTGTGTCGCTCAGGGCATGGCTCTTCAGAACACTGGTGGCATTGCAGACCTCCAAGGCAGGGCAGGGCCTGGAGCTCAGACCCATTCACTTCTTACATCCAGATGTTCTAACCACTGAGATGACAACTCCTTTGTGTCATCACAGGCAAGGAACTAGATAATAGTTGAAAAGACACACATAATATTTCCCATTAATTTCCTTCTCTCTGGAAAAGAGAGATAGGTCCTTCCCTGAGAAGAATCTGGGAGTTCTGGTGGACAGCAAGCTGCCCACAAGCCAGCAGTGTGCCCTTGTGGCCAAGAAGGCCAATGGGATCATCCTGGTGTGCATTAGGAATAACATCTCCTCCTCTGCCCTGGTGAGGCTGTACTTGGAGTGCTGTGTCCAGTTCTGGGCTCCCCAGTTCAAGGGAGACAAGGAACTGCAGGAGAGGGTCCAGCAGAGGGCTACAAAGATGACTAGGGGACTGGAGCATCTCTCTTGTGAGGAAAGGCTGAGAAAGCTGGGGCTGTTTAGCCTGGAGAAGACTGAGAGGGATCTTATCTATGTATGCAAATATCTTCAGGGCAAGTGTCAAAAAGAAGGGGCTGGGATCTTTTTGGTAGCGCCCAGTGACAGGACAAGGAGCAACTGGCATCAACGGCAACACAGGAATATCCACCTGAATATGAGGAAAAACTTCTTTACCTTGATGGTGACAGAGCCCTGGAACAGGCTGCCCAGAGAGGCTGTGGAGTCTCCTTGTCTGGAGACATTCAGGACTCGCCTGGGTGCAACTGTGCAACCTGCTCTAGGAGACCCTGCTTTAGCAGGTGGTTGGACTAGATGATCTCCAGAGGTCCCTTCCAACCCTGACTATTCTGTGGTTCTGTGTATCTGTTTTTAACAAGCTAGATCATCCTCTGAGGGTCTCTGCATTTTCCAGGCAGAGAAAAAGAAAAGAATATGCAGGCTGTAGGGGATGGAACCTCCTCCATGGCTCTTCAGAGATGACAGCCTCTCTTTTTGGAACATTTTGATGAACTGGATGCTGTCCAACTGCATTCCAGGGGCCCAGATATCAAACTCTGAAGTTGGAGATGGCTATTTATGTCAGATTTAGTCAAATTAATGTTCTGCAAATGTAATCCAGTTTTTCGAAAACAAGTACAGTAAATACTTCTTTGTAAAATTATACTTATTTTTGTTTTCTTTCATTGTACTCCTTTATACAATCTTTGGCATAGCAGTATGTTAAAAGTTGGTTGTTTTTGTTTTTGTTTTTGTTTTTGAGCCTGCACACTATTGTCTGAATCTGTAAAATCATTTGTCACTTTTAAATATTAGAATTAGTATTCTGGGTTTCTTCTTTCTTCCCATTAGGACCTGCATTTTTTTCATGAGAACTAGATTATCTGGAAACAATCTCCCATTTTATGTTAATTTGCAGTGCTTATAAAATAGTTCTTTACTCCTGAACTCTAAAGGAACTAGTTTTAATGGGAGATTGAACCTAGTAAAACTTTATACAGTACAATAGCTCTCTGTTACTTTCAGCATAACTGTTTACACTGCCAGTACCTAAAGCAAACATTTCCTGACCCATTTTTGGCTCCTTTTCAGTATTGTGTTATATTTAATGTAACGCTCACTGGCCAAGTCAATTTGGCAAAGCTGAATTTCCTCTGAACATGTTGGTTGTCAGTGAGCTACTTTGCAGGTCAGTAGTTTTGTAAATACAGCTCTGAAAGGGTAGATATGGCCGGTTGTGGAGGTGCTCATTCCTAAAACTGCTTCTTGTGCAAACTATACACGTCCAATAGCATGGCAACAGTAATGTACAATGGGAGCAGCGTGGTGGATTCCAGAACAAAACCTTGTTCTGCTCCTGCTAATACATCCATACGCACCAGGAAGACTCATATTTCTACAGCTTAACCTCAGGCCAGGGCTTAGCTAATGGCCTAGTCGCAAACCTGCAGCCCCAAAACACTACTCAATGCTAAGATATTAAGAATAATTTCCCTATCTTTGATGTGCTGTACTCTGCCTCTGCGTACCTCTGCCTTCCTCATCCTAGATCTCCTTTTACTCCATTCTCCTTCCTCCTCCTACTGCTTTCCTGAGTCTGTGGTCACTGCTTCTTCATGCTGAAGACGTATTCATGTGTGTCATTTGAAGGTCTAATAGACTCTCTTTCTTAAAACTGATAGCTCCCACTCCTATCCCTCATCTTTTTCCAAACCTCAGTGATGTTGCTTAGTCAGCAAAGAGGTTTTCCACTTCTTGCTAATTCAGGCTTTCCAAAAGACTCAGGTTATCTCTTTCTTTTCATGTCTCAGGCTTTTCCTTTACACTGAACACCAGATATGAAAAATTTCAATCTATGTGGTCTACACATGCTTTGCATTCCAGTGAAACTTTCAGGTTGCTTCCTTCATTTTGCCTTCAGTCTGTCATCAAGCTTCAATTTGTATGATCTCATATACCTTGGGTCATACGTTACCCAGCTTAAAGTGTTAATTCTACTTACAGTAGAAGAAAAAATGTCAACTGAGGATATATTTTCAATTCATCAACACAAATAAAATGTGAAATATATAATGAACCCTGGTTGTTGGGTTATTTTTCAAAATGTTTTTAAAATCCTTAATGAAAATCAAATACACTTTAGCTCTGTGGAAAATCAAAACCCATTAAACTTGCTCAAACAGATAACAAAACCATTGACATATCTAAAAGTTAATACACTGCAAAGTAAAAGTAGATTGAAAAGCACAATATAGGGAGTTAACTTTTTTCCCAGCATTCTAGATTTAGATAGATGTCCTAAACCCACATTTGTTGTTGTTACTATGATCAGGTGAGAAGGAGTACAGACAGGAAGTTCCAAACAAAATCCTATTCTTGTGACATTTGAGAACGCTTCAGAGCTTCAAGTAATTCTAAATTTAGATATGAAATTGAATCATGAATTAAAGGCCTGTGAGCTTTGGAATATTTATGTTAAACAAAGTGAAGCTCTGGCCATCCCTGGCGTTTAATACACAATGGTGTTTCTCCTTTATTTATTAACTTTGCCTCTAGACAAAGTCTCTTCATCTAATTATTTTTGTAAATATTTTGAGATCAGGTATGCAACTTTCACTGGACATATTCAGAAGGTACTTTCCACAGTTTACGCCATAAAAAACAGAGAGTGAAATTCACAGAAATGACCCTCATTCATCCAGAGAATTTACAAATTCAAAAATGTACACATTAGTGAGGAATACACAGAAGCAAATTGGAGAACACTTGTAATCTCCCATCTACATGTACCTGTCACTGCACATGCATAATAGCTGATTCCACAGGAGATGCAGAGGGACATATGTATGAAGCCAGAGTTGAGTCATCAGGAAGGAAACAGTAATACAAATGCACACAATTAAAAAATTTTTTATAATTGCTTTATAAAACTATCATCAATTGTTTGAAATCTTTTGCAATAAACACCTATTTCTTGACATGTTGGAGAACACAGACACAGTTGTCTGAGCTGACAAAGTGCAGAGGGACAGATAATTACAAGGTTAATACTGAAAAACACTAGTAGCATTAGATGGAATAATGACAAATAAATCATTCATAAAAGTTACAGGGTTTAGAGCGAATACAGGCCTGGGGTGCTGCCTAAAGGTGCTGCCATGATACACCCTTTTTTCTGGCTCAGGCAACTTCAGCTTCTCAGTTGATACAAAAAACTCTGCTGAATTTCAATTTCAAACCACGAGCCTGTATTACTTCTACATCTATCTGTGGGACATGGTTTAAGACTGTGTCTTTCCACAGGGAGTTTTAGTATTTGCTGTCACTCACAGTGATGCTGTCATTCCCACTTCATGCATGTGAGGCATAATTAGCAGTGCTTAGTAATCTGCATCCTCTGGTCTGGCACCATTCTGCTTTATAGCACACTGTTTTCCTTTTACAGTTGACTGCAAAAGCGAAGAACTATTTTTGTGCTTTGGGTGTAGGCTTTCCTACCAGTGTGACACTCAGGTGATGACCATATGTACTGCATCTCCTCCTTCTGTCAAGAATCTACAATGTCATTTTGTGAGATCACTGAAAATAATCATAATTAATTTATTGTTGATTGACAAGCTAATTCCTTCTCAGAATAATATGCAAAGGCAATTATCAGTCAGTGCTAGCCACATGTCTACATAAACTGTTAGAGATGTTCAAGGCAGAGATTAAGCTTGCATGACTTTAAAAGCTTGTGCCATACTTCATACAGTTAAATCAAACCATGACCATTTAGACAGTTTAAACAAAGTTGTTTTGTATTTAATAAAGCCTTTTCTGAAATACACTTCTTATAACCACGTTGGTTTTGTGAGGATTTTTTTAGAAGAATGAAACAAACCTTCAATTGTCAAATTGGAAGAAATATCTTTTGATGACACTTTAAAAAAAATCAGAACTTACTAATAGTGTTAAATTATTCTGCTTCTGCATTTTGTATTGACTACTTCAAGTTTTCATTTAGAACTGATTCTTTGAAAATAAATCATATTTCAATATGTAGCTCAGAAAATACAATATGCCCAAATCACATTCATGTTATTTCTACCCTAGCAACACTTTTTGATCAAATCAAAATTGATTGTTTTCTAATCAAAAATGTTAACCTTTTCAACATTTTTCCTAGTTTGGAATTAAAAAAAGAAAGGTATTAGGGAAATTGCAATACTCAGAAAGATTTACTATTTCTATTCATATGCAAAATTAATGTCTTACTAGAGGCAAATGAATTGATTTTATGAGTTATTTTCATCATTTACTGATACAAAGTTTCAGCTGAATATCCAGGAGGCTTTCAGTATACACTGATGAGGAAATACAGAATAGCTTGTAGAAAAATATAGAAAATGTGGAAGTAGCAGAGTTCAATTTGAAAGTAGTCAAGTCCTGTTTATGGTGTCTCCCAGGTAGATTTATACCCAGGAAATCAGAAAGAGACCCTGTCTGCTGCATTTTCCATCTAGATGCCCCTAAGTGCCTGACTGCCTCAGAGATATCAGATGGGTACTGCTTTTGTTATCGGAATCACTTCTTGACCTATTTATGTTAGGAAATGAGCATTTCTACGGGCATAACCACATGTGAAATTTGAAGGTGAGAACCTGAATATTTTAACGAGCCTTGTCTGGTAGAAAACATCTTAGCATCACTGAAGACAGCAGAGCTACATCAACAGGTACCAGAACAGAATCTTCCCATAAAACTTCATTTTCAAACATAAATGGTGCTGATATTTTTGAAAAGCATTTCTCAAGCGTCACACATTTGTGATATGTTCTACACTTTCAGTGACATCTTCTATTCGTTTACTGGAAATGAAGTGTAATGCAATTATCCTAAGGCTCAGTATTGTGATGAAGAACTGCAAAGAGCTGAAGTTAAAAGTAATACATATATACACACATGCATGTACACATATATGCACTTATGTACAATTTTTTACATATAAGCATGTATATATTATTCCTTAGGCAAAATAAGAAGTTCTTACCTTGTTTAAGAGGACGATTTTTGGCTCTGTGGTTGTCAGGACAAAATACTCCATTTTCACTCATTTCAAATGTATCTGTAATATTATGCAGAATGTCCTCTATTTGATCTAGATGAGAGGGTTTTTTAAAGCACATTTAATAATGAAATTTTTTGGGGGAAAAAAAAAAGGAAGAAAGATCGAGTACTTGCCTACTTTGTAAACAGGTCACAGTTCTGACAGAAAACAAAATTCAGCCAACATTTCCTGATTTGCTTGTTGTCCCCCAAAGTTTTCTTTTACTCCACTTCTTTATTAGATATGACCAAAAAAGCCATTTTTCTTTAACAGTTCAGGCATTTGACACTCTTGAAGCTAATCAGAGATTGTGTCCCCCATGATACACAACAAATTCTCTGAGCTCAGAAAGTGTATTCTATTTTTTTAATGTGGCTTTTTTAAACTGCTTCCTGGAGGAAATCCTTAGTCCAATAAATTTCTTAATCACTTTGAAAAACATGTTTCATTTTGTTTTCTTTGGGATGTGTGGGTTTGTTTTGTTTTTTCGTGGTTTTTTTTCCCTTGAAAAGGTGTTTGAAGTCCTTGAATTTATCCCTTGGCCCAATAACCATCTTTAATTCTCATTTCTAACCCCTGAAAACTCTTAATCAAGTCTTCAGTAGTTTTAATTATTGTTCAACATCTTATTTAGGATTAAAACTTTTCTATGATTGTACAATGAATACAGATCATGAAATGCATATTGCATAATCGCAATTAAAAGAATAATCCCTCCAACAAAGTTTAGAACAATTTAAACTCCCCAGGATTTAAGAGAGCTAAGTGATTGGAAAAGAGATTTATGACTTGGCCAAATGTCCTGAAAGTTAAAACATATTTGTAAGCATTTTTAGGAAAAAGGCAATTGCTATGATGGACCAAACAAACATGACATCTGTCAAGTCTGATAGACTGTCTCATATTGTGGCTAGTTCAAAGAGTTTCAGAAAATATTATAGGAGAGAGAATTGCTCTTCTCTTGCTCTTCTCACAGCAAGGGAGTGTAGAAAAATCTGAATTTATGGTTAGGTCTCTTCCTGATCTTCGATATCAGAGCAAGCTTAAACCCTGAAGCCTGAAGGTAAAGATCTCTGCAATAAAATTGTCATTAATTTTAAAAATCCCATGTACTCTTGGTATCAATCTGTAAGTCTAGCTTTTTTGGTTAAGAATATGGCTTCAGAAATTACAGTTTCCAGAGAACTAAAAGTTTTCCAGGAAGAGAAGGATAACTGGGCACAAATTAAAAATGTAAAAAATGCACGATAAAATCAGAAGTGATGAAAAATGTGCACAAAACCACAGTGTCTCCAAATCTTCTTTTCTGCTATAACCAGAATGTCAGTTTAGGAGACTTATTAGGTAAATTATCATTAGGCTTACAAACACCAAGCATCTCACCCATCCACTAAAATACTTACATGTATTTTAACCCTATAAGAAGTTCATTATCCTGTCAGTTACTCTAAAGATGCTTTCAAACAAGTAGCTGAGGAAGGAAAGAAAGATTAATTCAAAAGCAGCACATACTGAGCTCCTATTCCTCTCAGGAAGAAAATATTCTTTATTTTTTATTAACAAAGCTTAAGAGACACAGATGACCCTGTACAAAAGGAGCTTTTGGTGAGCTGTAATATAAAAATTCCTGCTGCAGACTGCTCGGTAGGATTAATGGTGGTAAAGACCATACAGAAGGACAAGATGGTTAAACATATCACTGGTGCACTGATGCTGCTGTCCAGCTACCTCTTTCCCCATCTGCGCAGCTTACATTCACACTGCTGTCAGTACAGGCTCCCAAGAGCCTAACGTAGCACGCTTTGCCTTTGCACGGGCCTAGTGCTGTTTCCCTGTGTTCCAGGAATATAGATGTTTTTGGCAGAGACGTAATGCTTCAGACTACAATTTGACTGCTGTTAGCCGCAACATACTTTTCACGTCTCAGTACCTTTCCTAGCCTTTCCTTTTCTACTCTTGAGTAGTAGCGTGCATTTGGATTTTCTGCACTATCCTACCGTTTCTTGGCTTTTCCACAACCCCCTGAATAGCAAGTACTGTGTGGCTTCGCTTTCAAAACTGCTGTTTGGTGTTTTCCTCATTTTGAATTCATTGGGCATATTAAACTGCATTGGTGCAAGCCCATGACAAAATAATCTGAGAGGGAAGTATTCCTATTTTGTAAAAGAAAATCCTCCAGTGTAAATGGCTGAGTGTCTTAGCACAGTTGATTAGGAAAATATGCTCCTAAAGTCTCAGAACACACTTGAAAAAAGTCTTATCTGTCAAGGGAGGAGTAGGAGGAGAGGCAAAAGAAGGGAATTAAGCCATTCAGAAGAGAGTTTCCTGGCAGGTGGCTTGATTTGTGCCACTTCAGCAAATGGAGAAAAACAAACAAACAAGCAAAAAATTACAATAGCACTCAAGGTGATTCATTAAGTTAAGGTTTTATTAATGTTTGAGTTTGTCATTAAAACACTAAAATATTTAGAAGTTTTCCATGTATTAGACATTAGCCACTGCATCACACTGGGATATAGCCCACTGGGACATAGCCCACTGGGATATAGCCTAGCATTGCCCTATATCGTACTGGGAGACTGTTTAAAACTGTCCTGTGTTGTCTGTCATCAGTGTTCAGTGTGGGACTCCTGCAAGTTTTCAAAGACAATAATGAAACCTGGGGATTGCATCCTTTTGAGCAAGTGAGTCACCAAAACACCACAGATGTTCATTACCATATGAATTTAGCACAATTTCTAAATCCCCAGACCACTGTTATCTCTGAATTTACCCTTTGTAGTGAATGGAGAAAAATTGTTATTTTATTTATCTGAAGACTACATTGTGGTAAGCAAAGTGCTAGAAATAATCATATGAAATTCACTGTAGCATAAACTTTTTTTTTTTTTCAGAGGGAGAGGGAAGGATATAATATTTTTTAGTAGGATGAAAAATTGTAATTGCTATTTCTGATACAATACATAATTTTTTTCCCTCTCAAGAAAAAACAACAACCAAATTTCATATGGGGAACAGAGACTATATGAGGTATCCCATGGGCCTAGGTCTACACCATGTTTATATTCCATCTAATGGTGAAGAAAGCGAGGATGATGTCTACCCAGTCTTTTGAAAAGCACGTATGAGCTCAACCAGAGAACACCTGAGGTGATTTAACTCCAACCTCAGAACTGTGCAGGTGAGAAAGGGGCTTGTTCAAGAGGGTGCAGACCTGTACAACAGCTGAAACATGGGCTTGAAAATCAGACAAAAAAATACAGGTCCACAGACAAAAAATACAAGTCTACAGAAGAAACTGTGTTTGCAAATACCATATAGTTATGCTTTCAGAAACATTCATTCGCCTATGGCTGTATGTCATTAGCACCAGTTCTTGAGCAGTTTTGGCTGAAGCCAGCCAGTGCTCTCCCATAGACTTCCTGGAGATGCATGAGCCACAGCAGTTCTCATTAATTAGGTAGAGAATGTGGTAGCATGACCACAAGCTGTCCTGTGTCAGCTAGCATAGCTGATGGCTGTGTTTAAATTGAAACCATGATGCTTCCAAATAACCTAAAAAATATCTTTTCCACTTTCTTTGTCTGCTCCTCTTTCTGCATTATTTTTCCTTTAAACCCAGCAAAATATTTCCCTTTTAACAAGTTCTCTGTTTCTCTGCACTGAATTTCTTCAGCATGTCTTGAATTTGTTTATGCCACTATAATTTGTTTACAACTGTATTTCAGAAATATATTTCAGGCAAAACAAACAAACAGAAAAGAAGCATAGAATGTGGTGAGGACTTTAAACAGTGATTTAATATTTTAAGAAATTCAGATTCAGTGAAGAAAAAAGCCTGAATATAAGGCAAGAGACATAAAAATACAGAATAAAAATGCAAATGATCCATTCTGGGACCATGACTGTACATAGCTCTGTGTATAGGTAGGTAGGATGTGGGAAGCATTCAGGTAGCTGGAAACCTGATCAGAGCGCAGAGCAAGTCTTTCCACAAGTGCCAGCTACAGCTGAAACTCTGCACTGTGATTTTGAGGAGCAGGTACCCTTCTTGTTGTTACTAAATGGAGTTTGATACTTCTCCAAGACTTGGTGTAATAAGAAAAGAAATGGGAAAGAAAATGGAACTGATGAACACAACGGTGTAAAAAAGGACATCAGAGATGTTTATCTGTAGTGTGACAATACCCCTCTGCATACAGTTACATGATTTTGTAATCAGAGGTCGTTTGATTTTAGTTCTAATATTTACTAGCTTTTCATTTACAAGGCAGCCTTATTTGCTATCCTCTCACTCTGCAAGACAACCAAGCAATACCAATGAGTTTGAGGTTTCTTCCTGGTTTAAGTCAGGTGAGATGAAACAAAACGCCAGTAATATGTAATCTCAAAGATCTGGCATTAGCTGAGGAACCTGCAGCCACTGGTGTTAATCACTACATTAAAAAAACGAAAGTTCAGACAACCTTTCTCAATCACATTCTGGCATGATGAAATTGCATGAAATTATGCAAACTGCACAACCATCTTGTATAAATATTGGTGTGGGTGTGTGTGCATCTATTTTAAATTACAATTTCCAGTTTCTATCTGTAGAGGATTGGAAGTCTTTTAGTGCTGTAGGGACCAATAGCATCCATACAAGTGTGTGGTCAGCAGTCACATGGGATAATTTGACCTTCCCAATCAGCCTTGCCCAGGACCTAAATTACATGGTTGGCACTGAGTCAGATAACTTGGGGGCTGATACCTACAAAGGACACGAGCCTTCTCAATTATTTCATAAGGAGACATTGGTTCATATGGCACAAAGCAATCAACCTGATAACTAGACTGACAGAACAATTTGATATTAACTCAGTAAATATGATCATATTTACTTCACATTTCTGCATAATGAACTAGTTCAGTTGAAACTGAAAGTTCCAGTGGCTCAGCTATTTATTTCAGCCAGACATCAGCCCTCCATAAGACCTGGAAGTAAATAAGAGTGATAATCTTTATAAGTCCCCTGCTGCCAACACGTAAGTACAAACATTGCTTGCTTTGTTCTTTATTTATGTTTGAAACACTTGTTCTGACAATTGACATGATCACTGATCCTTCAGTACTTGGTATGATCAGTAGGAGCAGGTCAGCTATATGGTTCATCCTGGCTTGTCTATATTTCTAACGAAACTCCAGCATTATCACTTCTTTTCCATCCCCTCAGAATACAATTGACCAGTACCCTAGCATGTTCCAACCCTACCTTTTCCCCACCTGCTGAAAGGCACTTGTGTAACCTATTTCATATGAAAGTATAGTTTCTTTTGTACTCCAGAAAGTACAAAGTTAAATCCTAACCAGCTGAGGATCTGTCCCGGTTGCTTGTTCTGTGTTAACTACTGCCTAGCATTCCTGCTGAGACAAAATGCCTCCCCAGTACCTCCTGCAGTGGGCTATGGCTTAAAGGCACACATTAATTGTTAATTAACAGATTATAATTTTAAAAATAAACTCCAAACAACTCATTATGGTGACATTTAAATAACTCTATTCAGTTAAATAAGATGACAGTTTATTTAATAATGATCACAATGTTCCTTTTTTCTGTTGATTTTTTTCCCTCTTTAGCAGCGTTCTCATACAGAACAGATACTGACAACAAATGCAATTCAAATGGTCTCTTTATGAAGCAAAATTTGTGTGAGTTTATTTGACTCGGGATGGTATTGTTTCTTGAAGGATGGGAGGGGTGGCTGCAAGAACAACCTTTTTCTTTTAGGAGTCAACACCGCATGCCTTATTGTGTAAAATAGTAATAATTAAAAAAAAAAAAAAACAAACACATTTTGGCTGAATGAGGATTGTAGGATTCAGCTGACTTCACAGTTTTAAGGGTACTTTTCCTTTTTAAGCATGATTGGCCCTTGTGAAATGTGAGGAGCAAACAACGTTGCAGGATCTATTTTTATGGAAGGAAACATCTTTCTGTATGATCCCCAGATGAAAAGTTGTCATCTGTCTTCTGAATAAGTTTTATCCTCCTCCCCTTCAATGGGTAGTTTTTTGAAACTGCAGAAGACTCCAAGTGATTCTTTATAATTCCCTAAATAAAGACATCAGAGTATTGGCAGAAACAGTACATGAACAGGAATGGGCAGCTGTCTCTGAGAGGGGAAAGAGAAAAAAAAAAAAAAAAAAGCATGCTTACCAGCTTTGTTAAAAGCTGTGAAATGTTATTATTGAGTGTATGTCAATGTGATGTGTCCTTCCAGTTTAAAATGGTGCTTTAAAATGGTGCTTCAAGCAGAAGATTTCTCATTTATGATATATTAGCCTGAGTCTATGAACTGTTCTGTGGAAAATCTTACCAGTCCATCAAAGGTAATTAAAGGCAAAGAGTAAACCTCAAAGACAAAGTGCAAATTGAATTGGGGAAAGAAAAAGAAGAAGAAAGAAAAAAAAAAAAAGGAAGAAGATAGACAGGAAGGTAAAAAAAGTATTTTCATTTGGGAATATTTAAAAAGGCATCTATAGATACCAAGCTGCAGAGAAGTTTTTAAGGATGACCAGACATATAAACTGTCCCCTGAATTTTTATCACTTTTTATGATGCAAAAAGATGGGTAAGGTCGCAATGTTAAGTGTTACATAGCACGTTCTTTATGGTATTATATTATTAGGTGGATAATGCATTCTGCTAATAGCTTGGACATTTATTGCTAAAATTGTCACACACTCCTTATTTTTTTCCTTGGATCAGTTCTATTGCTGATCATTCTTTTTGTGTAGTGCTGTTTCCTAAATAGCTGTGCCAAGTGTTCAGTCTGTTCTGTGGAACATGGAACTTTAACTTTGTCTCTGCATGTGTTCATTATTGCAGTCTTTAATTACAGGATCAGATAATATTTCTTAAACAGCACAGTCTAATATTACATGATTTGTTCTTGGATTTTCACCCCATGTTTTTCTGGGAGCATTTAAAGAAACTTGTATTAAATACATTGCAGTGGAAAATTAAAATTTTATTGTCGTTATTTAAAGCATTAAAGCTGTTGAAAAAATCTTTAAAAATAGGAATTGTCGTATTAAGTAAAGCATATTCTTCCTCTCCGCTGTCTTGGTTATCTTTCAAACCCAGGCAAACATCTTACATAAACCATCTTCATACAGAAGATAATCACCAGTAATAAGGATAATGTCAGTACCAATAAATATCATATTCAGAGAGAACAAGCCTGCAAAATTTCAATCTGAAAGCTGAAAGTTTCCAAAAACTATGAGAGACTATAATGGACTATAATTAAAAACATGATTCATTTAACTATAGAGGTTGGTACAGCTCCCATTATAGCAAGCAGAAATCATCCTTGCTGTCTTTAGCCAACCCTAGAGCAAAGGCAAATTGTTTAAATATACTGTGGGATAAATGAATTTACCTAGTGAGTAATTCTTCGCAGGTTTCATATTTTCAAAATCATAATGCATGGAACTGGGTTTTGTTTTTTACTATTGGGATTTTTCATGTATTATGCTCCAAACCCTACTTCCAACAAAATCTCTGATCTTTTCAGGTCAGAATTGGGTTAAAACACTAATCCAATGTATTGCTCTTTATTTATGATTCAGCAGTGGGTGAAAATCTTATTTTCCTCCCCATGGGAAATGACCTATTAAAAGTTCCAGTTTCTTTTGATCTTAACCCAAAGCTCATCAAAATCAATAGTTGTGTTTCCATTGACTTCTTGTATGATTAATACTAGCTATTTTGGAGGATAAGTGGAGTGGATATATGTGTGACATAAATGCAGCTTTACAGGGAACAATAGGTACCTGTTTCCTAACTGCTTGCTCATAGTTCACAGCTATTTACATAGGGCAAGAAAAGTACTTGTACTATAGAAAAGGAATGAAGAGAAGAAAATGGGTAACAGGAACCACAGAGTGGTTTTAGATTAAGTTTCTATTCTATTTTGATCTAATTTAAAACTAAAAGGCAATGTGTAGAATGTAACTTATTTCAGGTGAAACAGATGTCTTGCAGGAAAAAAAAACCCTAAAGCACAACACCCTAAGAACGATATTAGAAGTAGCCAAAAGTTAAAACACTCAATCATTTAATAACATTTGAAATAGATAGAGGTTTAATATAGAAATAAAACCAACAGAGAAAGAGGAAAAGAATGTATGTAAACTGATCTTTTTTTTACTTTATTTTTCTTCTCTCTGTTGTTTGTTACAATTCCTTGCTCTGTGTTAGCTTAAAATTAGATGTGAACTCTAGCCTTTCTTAGTGTTTATTTTTTACACAGAACGTTGCTGGAACTACTTGTATTCATGAAGTTAAGCACATTTTTGAAAAGGTTCGTAATTTATTTGTAAATGGTTGCTTCTTTATTCTTTCTTCCAAAAATTCCAGACCAAAATTGTTCTTTTCATGTAGTAAGCAATTTTTATGTTGAAAAAAGGGAAGACAACATTTTGGGTCAGGGTCTTGATGCATTGCAATAGATTTGTGATCCCCTACCAAGCTTTTGCTTTTCATTTTAGCCAATGGTTATAAACTGCAAGAGTTATTTTCTCTTTCGGAATGTTATTTCTAAAGATATTTAGTAACTTTCTGTGTCTTGAGCTCAGCACTGAAATTTAATTCTTAAAGATGAAATGGAAACTGGCTGGATGAACTGTTTTTTCTCAGGCCTTTATTGTCGAAAGGGTTAAACGCATGAAGCAGGACAGGTCCACGCTGAAAAGGCACAAATGATTGTTACTTGGCTTGATAGTTCATAATTAACAGTTGCTTCTGGTAAATGTCTATTGCTACACTTCATCATCTGGACAGAGCGCAGATGTTTAGCTTCTGCAGTCCTACCTGATCCACAGAATGCATGTCTTTTTTCATATTTATTTGTCATTATCTGGTACAAACAGGACAAGGAATTTTCTATGGGACAGAAATAAATGATAAAGACTAATCCTGAATATAGACTTCAGAAAATTATCATCTCTTTAACATTGCTTTGTGAAGAAATAAGTTGCAGGCCAGAACTTAATACAGTGCACTTATCTTCTGAGAATGCCACTCGCAATGGCAAAGTAATAAGTAGGATATCTGAACTACTGTAAGGAAAATTCTTTCCTCATTTTTACCTATTCATTTCTAGATGAATGCCAATGGCAGCAGTGTATTTCTCAGTGTCTGAACATTCACCTCCAAGCCCCAAATCAAACAAAAAAATCTTTAAATCTCCTTCAAGAAGGAATAATATATTTATTTAACTGTCAATCCATGTTTAATGATTATGAGGGCAATCAATTAATTAAAATGAACTACATGAAAATGAGTGCAATTAAAATGAAATGAGAGATGGGATTACAGCCCCTGTACTTTATGCTGGTCTACCTGGTAACTTTTATGTCCTTAGTGATCAGTTTCAGTGAGCTCTGAGAAGGAGAGGTAGCTCAAAGATGTGTGCATTCTAAAAGTTTTTCCAATTCTGGAGACAGAGTAAAGAGCAGAAATTATTGTTCCCTCTGAGGGAAGGACAATTATAACTCAACCAATTTGGAGAGGTTAGGATGATGCTGGGAAGACCAGGAGCTCAGAGCTGTGAGTTCTGTGCATTTGGGAGGGGGCATGGAATTGATTAGGAATACAAGATACAGTCTTATAGGAAACCCAACTTCATTAATGCTGCTCATTTAACTTAGTTTTAACTTCAGCTCCTGAGCACAGTAACAACGTTGTGAGAGCTCTTAATTGGGTGAATGAACATTGTAAATTGGTTATTACAAGCCTGACTTCTAGATGCATTTATATCTGTAGATGCATATACAGATATTCATATATCTATATGTGCATATATGTATGTGTGTCTGTATATGTACATGTATAAATATGCATATACACATGCAAATGTGTATATGTGCTTGTAGTAGAGAAGGTACCAGTAGATGGCACTCAAGAATGTGTAACTGATGGGTTTGTCGGCTGCCTTTTCATGAACAAATCAGTAAGAAATCTAATCAGTTCTTGAAACAACAATGTCCTCCACCCAAGACAAAAGCATGACAAAGTCCCTACTTGAAACTAATCCAATGGTTCTCTAGCCTCCAAAAAGTCTTTCTCTGCATTGTCTAGGGAGGGTGTGCAGGTCCTATGTAGGACAGTTGTTCAGGTGGGACAACAGTTAACACTATGGCTGCCTCCAACGTAGTGAATAAAAAGATTCATATGTTATTTTTCTCTGACAGCACCTGTCCTGGTATGAAGTTTTACTATCAAGCTAAACTTTTTTATAATCTGAATTAAGGCAGCTGCATCCAAACTGCCTGATGGGAGTTGACCCAGCCATGCTAACCATTGTGTATTCTGGACAGAGTCTGGAGAACAGCCCACCCAAAATAAAACCGTGAAGACTTTTCTAATAATTTGCACAGAAAATCCAATCCTTGGGCCTGTTTATTTTCTGGATATAGATTTCTTATTTAGCTTTTGTAACTGGCATTGTATCTGCAACAGAAATAATGAAAAAACTGTGTATGAATGCACTGAAATCAGGAAGAACAAAGTGGAACTTGTTCCTGGTAAAAAGGGTTTTGCGAAAAAGTTGTAACATCAGCAGATGGACATTTTTCTTCTTTATTAATCCAGAAGTCTGCTAGTCTAGAAAATACAGCTGTGTCTACAGGCAGCACAGGCGTACTCCACTGCACCTAGACTTCACTCTTGACACCCCTACCAGCATGTCTACACGTCAAAAGAAGACCCAGGTCAACACCAGCCTTCCATATCCCCAGATACTTCTTAGAAGGAAATCTGAGCAGAAAGATATGAATTGAACCACACATTTAGAAGGAAAAAGTAGGGGCGGGGAGAAAGGAGAGGGAGAGGAGCATCTGCTTTTGCCATTGAAAGGAACACACTTGAGAAATCAATAACGAAAAATGACATGCAGACTAGAAAAGCACTGGGACCATGGTCTTGTAAAGATCCCATTTTTAAACCACATGCTGGATAAAAGTGGCTCGAAGCCACAAGTAAAGAAACACTGTTCCGGGTTTTTTTAATTTCTCCTATGCTCAGGAAAACGGGCTCATGCTCTCTACGAACAAATGACATTTATGATACCTTATTTCATTATCAAAATTACCTTCCTATGAGATATCCCTGTCAGGTCTAAAAACTTAATCTGATGGTAAGAGATAGCAGTAGTCTACTGCCCGGGTTTGGAAGACCAAGGAATGTGGGCTATGAGTTTCTTCCTTTCTGCAGCTTTACACCTTCTTCATTCAACTTTAAAAAAATTAAACCTTCAATGGAACTTGATTTGGGAGCACAGGCTTTCAAAGCGCTCACAGAAGAGCAAATTTATTCCTCCATATCAGTTTAGCTTGAACTTGCTCCTTGTCAAGCTTGTGTACACTCTGCTGTCCATCCTGTATCTTCATTTTCCTTAAAAAGGCCTTGTTTTGCAATCTAAATCTTGCGTGGCATCAAATGAAATCAGTTGTACCATTTTAATTTCCATGAATAATCTTACTCATAAACACACCATGAACATATAACACACATGTAGTGAGAGGAATCTGGGTACTTATTTCGCAACATAGGATGTTTGGATCAGCTACAGTCGTTTTCCTTAAGGAAAGTTTTTGCTTGTCAACCATTTTAAATAGCCAGAAAGAGAGGGAGCCTGGATAAAACTCTGTCTGAAAGGCTACAGAGAAGTCAGAAAATGAGTGATGCTGACTTCTTGTCAATGTAGTTTCCTTTTTTTATCAAATGAAATAAATTCTGAGATATGCTACACTCAAAGGCAACTGTCATTCTTGATCTAGTTTGTGCACATTATTTTTCCCACTTTTTCTCAACTATAATGAAAAGACTAGCAGAATAAACTGATAGAAAAGGAGAGGTGAATCTGTTGAAAGGCTCTCTAATGACCGCTTGCTGCAGCATTATTTCCATGATGGCTTAATTAACTAGTTATGGTATATATCTGCTATTCTTTGTGAGTTATTATTAAAACTTTTATGTATACTCACACACACAGCTTTGAACACAGCTTTTAAAATACAAGGGCTTTCCTTTTCTTTTCTTTTCTTTTCTTTTTTTCCAGATGCTTTTCCTCTAATTCTCTTAGCAATCAGCTAACCCTAATTATATTTAGTCTACAAAAGGCTGCTATATGCTGTTGTAATACGCCACCTGAGAGATACTTCCTTTAAGTTTGGTAGAGTTTAATAAAAAACTAGTTAGTGAAGGCTGAATCCCAGAAAGAACTAATGCCACAAGGTCACTTTGGTTACATGGGAATTGTCCCTTTGTGGTACAGACACGTGCCACTCCTAAAAGCTCTAACTGGTTCAATAGATTCCTGCTTCTTGCTACATTTCCTGTTCAGCCACAGTTACTTAAGAAATGTTATTTTAGATTTGTGGGAGTTTTACAAGTGTTACATAAATTGCTTAGACACCTTTATGTAAAACAGAAGGGTTTATTTTCCTTCTTCTCTCAAAATATCAAAAATAATTTCAAGTCTTTTCTCACACCACAAACGCAAATCACATAAATTCTTTAGGAAAAGAACATGTTCTTATAATATTCTATAAAGTATAATATATTATAAAGCATAATATGATTTGTTGAATAAGGATTGAATTACGTATATAATGACAATTAGTCATATGCTTATGTTTTGTGTTGACTCACCTATCATAGCAATGACTAAACTAGCCTACACAAATATAAATGGCAATATTCTTATGACATAAAACTCTAAAATAAGATCAAGTCCAGAGGGGGGGATACAAAGATGATCAGAGGGCTGGAACACCTCTCCTATGAAGACAGGCTGAGGGCTGGGGTTGCTCAGCCTGGAGAAGAGAAGGTTCTGGGGAGACCTATTGGCAGCCTCTTAGTACCTAAAGAGGGCCCACGAGAAAGTTGGAGAGAGACTTCTTACAGGGACATGTAGTGATAATACAAGAGGTATGTCTTTAAACTGAAAAAGGATAGATTTAGATTAGATATAAGGAAGAAATTTTTCACCAAGTGGGTGGTGAGGCACTGGGACAGGTTTCCCAGAAAAGTCACGGGTGCCCCATCCCTGGAAGTGTTCAAGGCCAGACTGGATGTGGCTTTGAGCAACCTGGTCTAGTGGAAGGTGTCCCTGCCCAGGGCAGGGTGTTTGGAACTAGCTGATCTTTAAGCTTCCTTCCAACCCAAACCTTTCTAACCATTCTATGATTCTATGATCATCACAGAATTTGGTATTCAAAGCAGCATGGCAAACATCTCACCTTCCTTCCAGAATTTTCCTATTCCATATCCCATTCCATTGGACTAGCTTTTTCTACATATGACAGCTACGTGAATAGGCTGCATAACAAAAGAGTCACACATGCAACTATCAGTAAAAGTCCTCTTTTTCCTTAAGACATTAGACCATTGTGGTGCAACGTCGCCATCTGACTATACTTTGGAAAGCAAATAATTGTCAGCTGAGCAGCCACAAGGCAACAACCCTTGCCATGAAACACATCACCTTTATTACTTTTTAAACAGAATATATTTATTAGCAAATTATTTTGAGGCACTTTTCAAAGACTGAATAATGACCCTGAGGTCCAGCTGATGTAAGCACCTGCAATTCTTTTAAAGAGACTCAACCAACGTCATTTTGTACGCTGTGAGTACTGACAGAAGTGACTGATAAAGACTTTTTTTATTTTATTGAGCCTTTGGTCATAACTTATTTTTTATTAAATACTCTGCGGACTGGTACTAATGCTCATAAAAAAGAAATAGAGCAAATTAGCCTCTGCAAAATCCAGCTGTATCACTTCCAATACCCAAGACATTTTATCTATACACCTAAAAAATATTTCTACTGTGCCTTGTTTCAGGTTAGAGGTAGGAATCTAAATACTACTTTCTCACTCTCTCTAATTTTTTTTCTCCCAGGCAGTATCTGCATTAGTGACTATCAACCTCTGAAAAGAGCACTGTGTTCTTATTAAAGGCAAAGCTGCAATCCAAAGTAGGTCAAAAGAAAGGAGCACCTGACACAGAACACAGCTTTCAGAGATCATAGCTAAAAAAGAAAAACACCCCTCTGTCATGCCATTGCTAATGACAAGCTGAACCTAGGTGAAAAGGTTCCTTTCAGGAAAGAACCAGGAGGAGGGGCAATGCAATAAATACAGTGGCACATGCCTGCTTGCCTGAAGAGTTTCCTCTCAGTCAGCACTGATACCCCTCCATCAATCATGGCTGATGCCTGCATTACATTCTAATTCCTAAGACACATCTTCTGTCATCTGGAAAGATCAAAGGGGAGGCTTGCTCAGGGACAAGGGAACATGTTAATTGCGGTCCCACCCCTTTGTTTGTAAATCCTTCACAAGGTTCCAGTTGCAGTGAATTAATTACATTGGTTCTCACACAGTGACACTGATTCTATTTGTTTCTTTCTTTTCCTTTTTTTTTTTTTTTAATCTCTTAAAAGAAATATACATTATAATAGCTTAGGCAGCCAGCATTTCAAGGATATGAATATGATCTTGAAGCGTTATGATTACAGAGCACTGGGAATCTACATGTATTTTCCCTCATACAAGAACTGCATTAACATTTCACTTACTTAACCTCCCAGTAGAATTGTGAAGGTATCGTTTATAAGAATTGTATAGGTAGTATAGGAAGAAGAGAGGATTGATTGATTCAGGAGGGAAAATCATATTTCTTTCAGGCATATTCCTAAATTGCTTGACACACATTTGCTTATATGTGAAGGCTATACTTGAAGGAAAGCTGATATTTGAGCTTGAATAAAATACATTTCAAAGTAGAAGTGGAAGAATTAGTAAGGAGACAGTTGAGATTCAGACTGCACAAAGGTTGTATATACAAACAAGAAATTTACACCAAATTTAAACCACTTTTTAATCCAATACAATTTCATTAAACACATTTATTTCAATTTCACACTGGTTTATTGAAATTTAATTTAAGACATTTCCTCCAAGCTTGCTCCCAATTGACTTAGACTGTGTCTGCCTTAAAGACTTTGTTACAGTTCAAATAGCCAAGGTATGGAAAGCGAACTTAAGCTCACATACATGAGCTGGCATAAATCCCTACTACAGAATCTCTTCTACCAGCAAAAATGTCCTTTAGCTTGATTTGCTTCAAGACAGTGAATTTATTACATTGATACAAAGGTTCAGTTTGATAATGGCTCCAGTAGGAGCACTTTGTTGGTTTACTGTATTGGTATTTCTATAATGGTAAAGTGTTTCTAGTATAGATGTTTCTGGATATTAAATTGAACCAAAACTGATTTAAACCCAGAAGAACATCATCCCAGCTTTCCACATATAAACAACTCCTGTGCAATAGTGAAATAAAAGGAGGTTGTTAATCCCAATATACACTATTTTCCCAAGGCAAACATTTCCTGATGACAAAAGAAAAAAGTATTAAACCCCACTTTGGAGTTAAATAACAGTGAAAGCCATATTCAAGGCTGTTGAAAATGCCAGTGTCCCTGAAGTTAACACAGCTGAACTCCTCCAGAGTATGTATGCATAACTATCAGCTTCTTTCTTTTTTTACAGGTATGATATATTTACATTAAGCTTTGAATCTCTATGAAGAAATGGATTTTAGAAAGGACTCACAGAATTATTTAACCAGACAACAAAATGGAACACGTAAAAGTTCATGTTTATGTTCCTTTCCCCTTTCCAAGTAAAGATGTGGAAGAAGGAGACAAAAAAAGTCTGTGAGGGGTACATAGATGATTTGGGAGTTTAAAACTCTGTAAAGAGAAAAAGAAAAGGGGAAAAAAAATTTTTAAGTAAAATATTTGAAAATAACATCTCTGGTTACCGTGTTATTGGTAGTGCTATTCCAAGAACCCATCCAACATCTCTAAGTCAAAGGAAAATTAAAATTGCCTTCAAACTTAGGTTCTCATATGAAAGCAATGTTTCTTTCTACACTGTGATTTTTTTGGATTTAAGAGTCAGTGCTAGAGACCTTTAAAGTTCCCTTGTGAATTTTCCGTGGTGAATTTTCCTGGTAGTTTCATTTTGAATATCATATTAAATTTTTATAGCTTATATACAGAAATAGTTAAACAATTTTAGTCTTTTTTTAATGAAATATGTCCATTTCTGCCTTGCAGAATTCTAAAATAAAAATGTCACTTTCACCTTTTGTTTTTTTGCTTTTGGGAATTAATTTATTGTAGTTTATCAATAAACATTCACCTGTTTGATATGGATGCAAAAATCATGCCAGGTGGAAATGGCTCATGTCCACACAAGTGTGGAAAATGAAAACAAGTCAGGAGGGAAATACAGCACACTGAATATGTTTCTTTAACTTATTTTCATGTCACAGTAGCAAAAGTATGTAGAACTTGATTTAGGTTCTTTAAAATTTTTGTTACCTTGGTAATACATGATGATATTTCATGTAGCCCTGAGAAAAAGAAACTAATGTGTTCCTTGAGTGTCTAATTAAATCCTATGGGTATCTGAAGGTATTCTTGTTCTGTACTAAAAAAACAGAGGTGCATATGGTCTCAGAGCTTGTATCAACATGAATGTTTAGTGACTAGGTAGGCATCTGTGTCAAAGTCTGCTTCATGTTTTAAGATGTTAAAGTTTGTGGCCTCTCTGGGTTCCTGAGATGGTGAATTCAGTAGTTCTTCAAACATGTGACAAAACAAAACCAATTTCTTTAATTATGTCTTAATTGTCCTTTTTCTTGAAGGAGAACCTCTGTACCCTCTTTGCGAATTCCATCTCAAATTTAACTGTCCAAAACAATTTCATAATAACTGCCATCCCCTGCCATGTCACTTCATGGCAGTAATGACATACTACACAGTTTTAAGAGTGTTTGGTGAATGACTAAATTAATTTTACTGGCTGAGTCACATTTTCCTATAAATTTGTTGAGAAACTAAGAGAAGTACTCCAGTAAATAACTCACCTTCACAAAAGCCAGGCTTATGCTCTGGTGTGCCAATTTTGTCTATCCATGTTAACTTTGTTCTTTATTACTACATTTTGGTACAGAGCAGAAGTTGTTGATTTGCATGCTGGGTGAAACTATTTTGGGAGACTTTCTATCTTCAGCTTTTTAAATTATTATTATTTCATTTTCTGTGAAGTGAAATCAAAGTCAGTTTATCGCAATAGTTTAAGTCAGCTGCCCCACTGCAGAAACAATAAACGTTAGGAGAGGGGTAGGACAAACCCTGGGAAGTGACTTCTTCAGCAATCACGTTCCAGTTTTCCATTATACTTGAGTCAACAACCTAAACGTTTAGGCTGCCAGTTCCCAAGACATTCTTGGAGGTATTTCAATGACTGTATGAGATTTGCCATTTATATTTTTCTGGTATTGAGATAAATGTTAACAATGAGCTTAGTAGTTGACAAGTTTCACAGATGAGCTTCTTTAGAATGGTTATGAATATAACTTTTATTTGTATTTATTTGTTTAATGAAACAATATAAAAGGAGTTTTCTAACTCATCTCCCCTTTAAAAAAATAAAAATATCCTTGTAAGTGTTTCTCTGACTCACTTTGTAGTGCAAATAAATATAATAATCAAATTAGTTTGACTGTAATGGTCTCCTTTCATTCAGGACTCCTCTTTTATACCTTGATCATTATTAGCTCTCAGGAGCTTCTTGCTTCAGAAGTGTTTGGAAATATTGTATTATTAGCCTTTCTACTCTTTGTAAGTCACTTTTTCATACTTCTGTGGCCTGCCTTATTGTTAATTTTATATGTAACTTTCCAGAGCTGATCTTTCCAGAGCTTTCTATTCTCCTTAAATAGAAGCTGCTTTCTCTTTCTGGAGGAGGTCTTTCTGGTTGAATGTTTCACTTCAGGAGAGATGCTGACCATGGAAAGGGAGTCCGAAACTAAGTAGAAAGACTTACCAGCAGGTTGGAAAGAATGATTGTAAGACTGAGGAGACTGAAGTAGCCAAGGGGCAAGGGACAGGGTCAGAGGGGAGTAGAGAATACTGAATAGGAGCATTAAAACCAGTTATCAAGGACACAAGAGGCTACTGCAAGAAGGAAAGTACTTTGTACTCTGTATATTTGGTGGTGAGGAGAAGTAGCAACTGACTTCAAGAGCTGCAAGAAAATTTCAGGCTGGATGAAATGATAATGAAGCTCTGAGCTAGGTCAGATGTAGAAGCTCATTTCCAACGGTTGAGGCCTTTCAGAACAGCATAGAAATATACACACTGAACATCAGATAAGTATAGCTGATCCTGACTTGGCCAGAGGATGTGTTAAATGACAGCCTAAGGCCTCTTTTATACTTATTTTTCTCTGATTGTATTAGTCAAATAACTTCCTCTGTTCTGAGTTTTTAGCAGGCTTGCTTATGGCATCTCCATTAGAGTCTCTTTCTTTTATTTGTGCCATACATAGAGCCTCAGTTGTGGCTAATTTAATCTCTATGACACCTATTTAGCTTGCTTAAGAACCTTTTAATTAACTTACATATGTTTATGTAATATTTTTTTAAAAAAGATAATGCTATTTCTGGACTTTTTCCTCCATGAGACAGACTACATTTGCCTAATTTTAGACACTATTAAAGTGTCTATTAAAAAATTTTCTAAGTTAATTCAGTTTGAAAATGTTTAGTTTCTTATTAAATCTTTGTATGAGAAAGTCTTATTTTGGATGAGTTAACGTGTTGAGCATCTATATCACAGTAGTTAGAGGGGGTAATGACACTTAGACATTGGCAATGATGTAATCAGTCCTTGTGCCAATATGCCTACCACTGATCTCAGTAAATCTGAAAAGGTTGATAAGTGTATTCGATTCTTTGAAAAAGATGGTATGTGTACTTTCATAATGCAAAAGATACCGTCAAGTTCCTTACAGCAAGCAGAATTGATCAGCCACTGTAGGCATAATTTTAAATGCAAGTTAATTTTCTTTTGTGTAATGGAATTTCCTTTTATTGGGTGTAGTATATAACTTCTCCTAACCCTTTCCTGATAATGATTTTCATTTTTGTTATCTTAATACAGAATGGATTCTTCATTTGTTTTTCTGCTTTGGCAGGATCTTTTATAGCACTACCATATTGCAGGACCCAGTTTATTTCCTTTTTCTTTACAAAGGGGTGAAAATAGGATACTTTTGTAAGTGAAACGTAGATTCTTGACATATCATTTTTCTCTCCCATAAAGTGACTTTGGAAGTGATGAAAGCAATTTTTAAAATTAACAGGATTAGCAAGCAATGAAGTTTATTTCTAACTGATCCAAAGAGCATTACCATCCAGTTTTGAAGTTGTACAGATGAAGTATCCCAGAAATTCTTTTAAAAAAAGACATATTCAATAGGTCATTTCTTGTTTGTGTTTCAGCATTAGGTTTTTAAGGATCTTTTGAAGGGATTCATCTTATCTTACCCTTGACACCAGCAGTATAGAGATATACTCCAAGCTGTATACTTTGGTCTCACTTTCTTCCAGAGACAGTCGTTTTAGGAAGTAATTGTCTTGGTCTGTATTAGTTGATGGTTTCAGGATGAGATGCACTACTGTCAGTAAAAGCCTGCTTGTTTCTGATGATGAAAAAAGTAGCTCAAAGATGGGTATGTCTTTATAGTTAGCTCAAAGATGGATATATCAACATTTCTAATGTTTGCGTGTGTTTATTTAAATAAATCTCACTCTTTAGGTTGTATTGTACCGTGGTTTTAATATGGCTTTGTATGGGGCCTAAATAATCCATCCAGCAGATAATTTTTAAGGTGCTAGATGTCTAGGTCTGTGCTCTACAAAAAACCCCATAGAATAGAGCCAGGCATGACTATGCACATTTATAATTTCTGTCTTTATTACTTATAACCAGCCCAGGTGAATAAATGTGCTTTGTTAGCAAACCACAAGATCTGCACAGCTGTATTTGAAATGTACATTTGAAATTTATCAGTGAAGCATTGGTAAGAGGTTGAATGTTAAATGTTCCACCAAGTGGCTTTACACAGATCTTTAAACTACATATTTAATACAGAAATTAAAGTCCACAAACCTTTTAGGGGTACCATTTCCTCTGAGCTATCCTACTGTAAAAGTCAAGCCACATCTCTAACTAACAGTCTTCCTCCCAGCAGTGGTATGTGAAACAGGATTAAATGATGGAGAATCTGCTTGATCTCTAAAGATTTTATAATCTGTATCATTCTCAAATCTTTAGGTGACTGGATGAAATATAAACCTAAACCTGAAGGTAGAGATCGGATTTGAAAAACAGTACTTATATTAGTTCTTGCCCTTCACAGTCACTAAAATCTCGCCTATTTTATACACTAATTTTAGAAAAGATGAACTTGAAGTACTGATACTTCCTGTTTGCAAAATAGAGAATCGAAATAGATTAGATGGGGTACTTTTTAAAGAGTCATAGGATATATGATTCCCAGTTTAGGTAATCATTTCACTCTTTAAATGTAGCCTATTTTCTATAGGACTATAGGTTGGGGCTTTTTTCTGAGAGAAAACACCCAGTGTTTCTGTTCTGCTTCTTTTCTGTCCCAAACCTGTCCAGGCCATTAAGCAACAAGGCTGTGCAAATAGGGATTCCATCCCACTAGCAACAATGCAAGACAGTCACAAGCTATTCTGTGCTGCACTTGAATATTCTACTTAAATTTAATGAAAAAGTTTGTATTCATATCTAGAAAGCCTTTAACAACTTTCTTACTTCCTTGGGGCTCCCAAAAAAATGCTATGTAGTAGTCCTCAAAAGCTCCATTTCAAGGGATCTTGACAATTAAAAAAAAGGCAGTGTGATTGTCTAAGTTGTTTTGAAATATCGGCTTGCTGCCCACGCAAAATGAAACAAAGGCTTATTCTGTCTTTTAGGTCAGACCAATACAGGCCAAGCTTGAGCTCTGATTTGCCCCATACGAGGAAATATAATGGAGTGGAAGTAGCAGCTACTTAATATAGGAGTTAAAATCACCCATGACTGAAGTAAGCACATCAATCAAAAGTTTTGGCATGTAATGAGCTAGAAAAACTGGTGTGGCAGGTTTAGGGGCAGGAAAAGGCTTCACTCTGTATTCAGCAGTTTCCAAATTACCATGACATCCCTTTGCATTAAACCACCCGACTTCCAGCAGGTGGATTTTACAGGCATTGTGCTGCCGGCACAAAGATGGATCAAGTGGGAGCATTCAAACTAGCTTCCTGTTTTGTGTTCTTAAAATCAGAATTCCATGAAGTCTGCCAAAATTCCTAACAGTTTTAGAAGCTAGACTATAAAATAATAAAAGGGACAGAAAACCAAGAATGAAAAATGTGATGGGTTTAATACATTACACAAGCAACAGTTCTTGCTTTATGTGCCCTGAAAACCCCAATTTTTTAATATAAAAAGCTAATTTAAAGTGAGTCAGAGAAACGTTCTAATGTTTCTGAGGTGTCCTCCTAATGCATGTATGTCATTCAGTGTTCATTGCAATATCTCATAGCATCTCCTTTCTTACCACCTGAATGCTTTTTGATTTAGTATTCCTGTTTTGATCTTTTAGAAAAAGGTACTGACATGTTTACATGTCTAAAATAATTAGCTAAAAAATCTCTCCTAAGTATATAATGATTGCAAAACTGCATTTGGGAAGAGATCAGATGCATGTTATGACACTTTTCTATAAATGCCTTCCAGGCATCTATATATAGGGGATCAAGTTCTTCTTTCAGATTCTCACACGGTAGTGTGATTTGTGTAGGAAATCGTTGCAATCATCCCAGAGAAGATCACAGGCAGTGCAGGGCTTTAGGGTGTGCATAGGGAGGCCCTCCGTTCTGGGAGATTTTATCTTTTTTTTTTTTTTTCTTTTTTTCTTTCTTAACAAGGTATCTTAAGGTTTAAAAGCAGACTACACATTTGCAGTTTCTATCCTCTTTGTTTAACCATAAAACCATTTATTATGTTGCAAGCAATGCTAAAAAATGTTTCTCAAGGAGTGTTAAATTATACTTTACTGATGCTGCAGGACTGCTAACACCCCCAACTGGACATCCACTCTGAGCTACTGCAAAATGCACAACACAGATGTTCATAGAATTGCTAAAAGAATCCAATGTTCAATGGTCATAGGATTTCCAGCTGTGTGGAATGATGGTCTGCTTCAAGATACACTGGGTTGTAAAATAAAGCATTACAGACTGGGAAGAGTTCATTTGCAATTGTTTTCCTTTTTTTTTTTATTTATGTCACTGCAGGACAAGACTTCACAATTTCAGCCAGGAGAGGAGATAAGAAAACACAAGAAGGAAGAGGAGAAAGAAAATTGCAAATCCTCAAGAACTACAGGAATAGACACCTTGCAGATCGATAGGTTAAAAACCTAATGCAAGTGTTTTCCAGAAGCTGTAGAGAAGGTTTAGTCAACAAGGCATTTTATATTAAAATCAGAACATATCTTGAAGAATGATTCAACGTCTAGTACTCAAACTAGACACATCATTGTTAGCTGGCAAAAACTTAGGCAAAATCTAGGCTCCATTGCAATTGATAGCTGTTTGCCATTGATTTCTGTGGAGGAAGGATTTTCCACTGGCTTCTCCTCATCAGCATATTACTGGAAACTTCCCCCATTTTTGCTTTCTAACACACCACCACACAAATCTCAGCACACTAGAGACCCTTGCAGCAATTTCAGCTGTGACTCTTACTTCACACTCCTGTTCTGCCCTCACATCATCTGTTCCTTCTCTCTCCACAAACTTTTCTCTTCGTAAAAATGCATTCAGTAGCAGGCTCAAAAGAAAAGGCCCTCATCAGCCATTGAAATTTTTATGCTATGTGTGAAAGCAGAAGCCAGAGAAAATATTTTTTAAAGTGCAGAATTTTACACGAATAGCAACATTAAAAAGCAGATAATCTACTAGTCTTACCGTTTTGCTTTCATAACTATCCCTTTTGTTTGGTCAGGGAAGAATTTTTAAAAAGTCTTCATTAAAGAGCATGTGCTTGAAGTCTGGCACTTATATGATATATACTGACTCTTAATCAAGAGGATTCTTCTGATGTCTTTTTTTTCCTCCTCAGTGACTAAATCCACAACAACCCCCTCACAGCCCCCATCTTTCTCCTTTCCTACGTTTAATGGGATAAAGTCTTCTGAGCTGAAGCCAAATTATTTTTTTTTATTTAATCTGTAGTATTGTCTGTCTGTGTCTCCTTTTAAGGGTTCACAGCAATTGTTGTTCTGCGTATTTCATGCAACTTAAAATTGAATCCAAACATTCTAGTAATATAGGTAAAACATCAGAATGATGAAGCTGCTACTTGTATCTGCAACAAAGACCTGATCTAAGAAAAATTTTGCCAGGGACTTCAGTGATAGCTGTATCAAATCCTGTCTTCCTTGTATCAAATTTTGCATTTTCTTTTGTTTTTGAGAATTATTTTCAAAAGGTAATTCCCAATTCAGAGAAAGTCTAAAATTCTTAAATCATTGTGGAATTATTTAAATTCCTCAGCCTCTATATCCAGGATGTTCCTTTTAAAATTGTTTCCATAGAACTATGGCTTTCCTGGTGTTTAAAAAAAAAAAAAAAAAAAAAAAAAAGAGGTCCTGCATAGGCACAGTTATGGATGAGGCCTTTGGAAAGCAGAACAACAAGCTGCCTGCATTAAGTCTCAAAGTCAAGAAAAACAACCAAAACAAAACAAAACAAAAATGCCTTATCGAAAATGTACTTAGAGAAAAGAAATGAGCTTACAATTAAGATTTTAAAATAAAATCTTTCAGACAAAGCAATTTGGTTAAATCAGTACCTGATTTTGCCTAAATGAAAAAGAGATGGAATGCTTATTTTTCCTGCTAGCCAGGGATAATATCTCTTTAAGCTAAGGGAATTAAATGTCTGTTTTTATCCGTCTTTTTCCCCTGCAGTACATAATCACTGTCTGTCACACTTTGATGTCATAATCATCCACTGAAGCTTCACTGTTAAAGAGTAAATCTGCTTAACACACCAAAAAAAAACCCCAAAAGCACTTGTTTTTTATTGCCTTAGTGGCTCAGTGGCAACAAATTTGAATTACAGACATGTGGTACTATGTCACTCTGGCCTTAATGAAACCATTTTTAAAGGCAAAAGTGCATTTTTAAAACAATACCTTAATCAGTTCAAACAGTAACTGCAACTGTTTTCTACTAAGTAAGCATAAAGAGTCCTTCCTTGTATGTAACGTACATGAGCAGCATGACCTCAGTGTCAAATAGTACTTCACAATATCTTCTTGCAATCATTTTTCCATACAAGGAAGACATTTAAAACTTGATACAGATTTCAGCTGTGAATGAAATACTCTTTCATGTATTTAGTTTTTCGAAAAGGTTGGTTTACATTTGCATCAGCTGGCCCAAAATGAAGACAGTATCCAGTTCATTTCTGGAACAAAGTTGCAAGCTGCCATTCATTTGATGTTATATTTTTAATTCCAAGCAAAAGTGTTAGCTCTTGTTTAAATTTTTTTGTTATTTATTTGCACCAGTCACATTGTTTCTGTTGTTTTTCCTCCTTTTAATTCCTGTTCAGTTTTTATCTAACTTGCCAAGCCATTTAACGTATGATTCACTGCATCCCTCTGTTAAGATTAATTACAATAATCAATGAAAAGAAAGGACTTTCTTATTTCCAGTGATTGTTGACATTCTCCTGCTAGACACCATACCATTTGGTCAACTATTGTGAAAAGGTAAAAATAAGGAATCAAAGAGAGAGGGGAGAAAGAAAAATGAGACAATCTCTGCTCAGTATCAGTAGCCCACATTATTTCTTTTGCAACTTTTCCATTTTTACAACAGGGTTCCCATTAGTCAATTCCAATTTCCCCAAAAATGATGACAAAAATGCTTCTCAGTGTAAAAGTATAAGTGAATGTTAGCATCAAACCTTAGGAAATCACCTCCATCATACAACTTGTGCTTCCTGATTTTATCCTGGATATGTTACCAAGAAATCTTTTATTTTAAATAATAATAATGCGAATATTATTATTAACAATATTGAACTTCTAGTATTATTGTAACACAACATTGCTGCAAGCACTCCTGAACTAGTACTTATTTTATATAGTGGGTCTGTAGAGAAGCTGTAGCCAGATGCCAAAAATACCTCTTTGCTCCACAGAATACTCACTGTTCTTTTTATTATGTTAAGGAGTTGATCATTTCAGTTTAATTATCCTTTTGTATGATAGTATAATACTTACAGTGCAAACTGCTTTCCCTATTATATTTCTCTGGTGTTTTTCCTGCCTATTGGGTTTTCAAATGGTATTTCTCTATACAGTATAGGGGTAGAAGCTGTGGTTCCAATATATTTGCATTCAATCCAAATTGTACAATATAAAATCAGTTGGTTCACTCAACAGAGTAAGTAGAAAAGATTGTTGCATTTCATTACCCATAACATGTAGAAGTTTTAACCTAGTTTAGGCTTTGACTGTCTCAGTAACAGCCAGAATAGCCAAGGACAAAGAGGCTCATTTGTGCACAGTCCTTACATTTGATCAACTGCACTAAAAAGCCATGAAAGGAATCCATGTGAAGGATTGATCAAGGAGTGCAGATAACCTGTACTGGTGTCAAATAAAGCTGATGCTGAAAAACTCATTTCAAACTCACCAATGTGAACTTAAAATATCTCTCATTCTGTACTCTTAATGACAAAACACTAAAGAGAATGTAGATACAATGAGGTTCTTTTAAACACAGACAATGAACTGATGCTTTTCTTAAAATGAAGAAAAAGTTGGAACCATAATACAGCATCTTTGGGATCAAGGAAAGAAACACTGGCTGTTCTCGGTACAACTGCCTGTCAGCTTGAATATGATCTCATTTTCTTTCATATTATTCTGAATACACCAGTTTAACAACATTATGGACACTTTAATGCATAACAGTCTATTAAAAAAAAAGGAAGGAAATGCATTATATGTAGGTTTCTTTTAAGATCCAGCAACTATTGTTTGAGTTTCTATGCCTGTTCTTTCATTATCCCAAAATGAGTTGCCTTTCAGAGACAGCAGAATGGTTTGACATAACAAAACAAATAGCTCTCCTCCCCCTCCCTATTAGACTCACAAGCCACGTGCAGGTCTGCACTGCTGCACTAAGCACAGTGGCTTTTATAAATCAGTCAATTCATGCTTCTCCACCACAGCAGACTCAGCTTAATGGTGCATGCTACTTTTAAATGTACAACTTTTAAATTATTTTTCCCTTCAGCACTTGTGAGTGTGGGGAACCAGCAACATTAGTTCAGTTCAAGCCTGCTTCAAGCAAGCGTGTCTGAGTCGAGCTCCATGACTGCGAAGCAAACACAATTCTGATTCATAAGGTGTCTTCTGTATTTAAGAGAAATTTGGCCATGAAAAAGACAACTCCATTTGTGTGGTAATTTGGGGCTACATAAGGGAATGCCTTCTGCGTATTACTTTATAAACCTGCTTCAGTAGCAACCACAGTGTGGAAATTGTGCCATGGAATGCAGATATCAACAAATGCATTTTTAACTAGGTATCAAAGAAGACAGGTGATGTCCACATCACGGGGCTGCTGTTGACTTTCTCTTTTACAGTCTGATATAGTTCAGGTGACAGTTCAATAAGGGGACTAGATGCATTTGAAATGTAAATATGTAAATATCTTTACTGACTCCAACAGAATTGCTGACATCTTGAAGTCGTAAGTTAAACAAGTGCTGCAAAGAGAAGCAATGTCTTTTGATAAACCTAATGATATAGTTAGGGAAAGAAAGCCAAACTTTCAGACACAAGATCCATTTCTCTGTTCAATTACTAGTTAGTCTAGTGAAAGATCACTCCCCATAAGCCTTGCTTCCTTTTCTAAACTTTAGCCATCACAGATAATTTTCCCCTCCATTCTTAATTTTAGGCATGTTTTTAAGAATTTACTGCATCAGAGACTCAATGAAAGCTCTGACGTATTTTACAGTAATTCAAATGACAACCAGCATATACAATTTTTAAAGTTAGTACTGATGCAGCTGTATTCTAAGTCTGTATTTTGGCTCTAACCCTTCACTGCATGCAACCGTCAGCCGTGCAATTCCTGGCCAATCTGATGTGTGGTAGTGAGAGCAACAGAATGACTTGGACTCCTGTTATTGCCATAAACATGTATTGCAGAAGGAGGATATCATCCATATTGTGGCTTACCTGTGCTGACCGTCTCCATCTCCTAACATATGCTTTACCTACTTATACTAGGAATTCACCTTGTCCAGGTTTAAATGTGTAACTGGTTTAAAAAGTTTTTTTTTTTTTAACAGGAGAAATCATTCAGCTTAGAAAACTTCTTTCTAAAAAGCTTTGTTCTTTGAAATTATTCAGCTACCTCTGAAAAGATCCAGGAGAACTAGGAAAGATACACAGAAAGGTAACAAAGATGGTCACAGGTATGGAAGTGTTTCCATATAAAGACTAGTTTGGAAAAGAGGCCACAAAAAGACATAGGATACAGTCCTATGAAATAATGAATTCTAAAAAGTTTAATAGGAAATCTGTTTTTCTCACTACATCTGGGTAGTATTTAAGGACATGATCAAGCAGCAGGCTTAAAACAAACAAAAGGAATCGCACTTCTTAAACTGATCTATTATCTTTGAAATTACATTATATGGATTTAATATGTCTTCTCACAAAATGAAAACACTGTTTAATGTTATAATTTCTGAAAACGTGCGAAAGTAAACAGAATATAAGTATGTCATAGTTCAGTGGCCCAAAAAAAAACCCAACAAAAAACCAAAAACAAGGCAACAGATTTAAGGATATTCTTTCTGGGTTTTGTCCTTAGTTGCTACAATTCACTGCTATTCTTCTTTTTCTATAACTGCATTTTACATGTGTTTTTATTTCTGGCTTGACATTGTCTCAGTTGTAGGTCACAAAGTAGAACCTATACCCTTGAAAGCAAAGTCTAAGAAAAGGTATTGTAAATCATTACGTGCTTTTGACATTTGCAGATAGTTACTGCACCCTAACTAGTACTTCTAAGAGTTCTTTCTTGTTTGTAACAACCACTGCTTGTTCTTAGTTTTAGATTTTTTATATGCTGTATGCATAAAACAATACAAATGCACTATCACTAGACCATTTAGTACAGATCACAGAGCAAATACAACTAAATTATCTCTGACAGATGTTTGGCTAAACTCTTAATAACCTTCAGTGACCTTAAAGGAAATGTGAACAGCTAATTTTTTTTTTAAATTTTGTTTTGATAAACATTTCCATTTTTTCCTCTTTTACTGGTATAATTTCAAAGGCATACATTGAAGGCCAGCAGTGCATCCCGGATACTTTTGTAAGAATGCAAAGCATATCCCTTCCATGAAGCTTCTGTGGCAACTGCTGATCACAAGGGACAGAGATTTTTGTCGTTAATGACAAAATGAGTACATACATCAACCTCCCAAATGTACAACTGTATATCTCTGTACAAAGGAGTTTCCTCAAGCGACTTCTTCAAATGGAAGACATAGGGACAGGCTTATTCTCATAATTCAATGTATCTTGAAGGCTTTGAACTGCTCTGCTATTTTGCCTTTCTACACATTCCATATCACTCAGCTGCAGCATCATGATGTGTTTTGCTCACTGCGAAAGAGTTATCTTCTAAACAAATTTCAGGTATCTGAAACTGATCTTTGATCTTTTTTATGACAAAGGTTCTTTTTTCTTGCAATATTTGCTGCTATCTAGTCATGCCTGATATTACCTGGGAGTGCTGCCTCATGCTCACTACAGCATTAACAGACACCCCCATGCCTGTGAGACATTTCAGCAGCTAGTCCATTTTGCAGGGAAATACTTCATGTACTTGTGATAAGCATATTCTGAAAGTTAGTGAATATGGAACTTTCTCCGTTCCTCTGTGTAGAACAACCAGCAAAAAAAATCTGTCAGTCTAATTTTCTGATCAACACATCTCCTGCCTGGCAGTAAATGTTTTGCATCTTGCAGACAGGTAGCGATATTCACACTTTATATTGTTTATCAGCACTTTGGTGACCATGTAAAGTTTAACCCCACCACCTTCTCTCCTCCACAATTAACAAAAGTCTTGCTGTATTTACAGGTGTTGGATTAGAGAAGCAGACAACCATTCTTCAATTTTCTTGGGATTTATTTCACAGAGATTCAGAACTGCAATATGTGGCAGCTAGCTTTCTTTTCTTGTTTATGTCATTGGCAGTAGCATTATCTCTGGGTTAAATACAACAACATAGCTCTACATTTTTCAAAGTATGCCTTATATGCCAAATGGCGGTACAGTGTATTACCATGAATTCTACTGTTAGGAGTGAAACAGCACCAAGCCAATTCCTCAGTGATGTTGCGCCATTTTTCTGATCCTCCATCCTTCTCGCAGAGCAACTCCACCATCAGGATTGCGAGTGTTGATGCACACTTAGCAAGTATGCTTTTCATACCAATAGATTTCACATCATGCCCATCTGAAGAAAAAAATGCAATTGTCAATGTAAGTTCATCTTGAAGACCCAGCATGACTCCCACTGGCATTAAAAAGAATGCACAGAGTCTTCACAAAATTATTATAGAAAATAAAGTTATATCAGTGCTGATGCTGTGCAATAGTGAGGCTTTTTGAGAATTACAACTCATCTTAAAGGCCTTGAATTGAAAGGAACATCTAGTGGCTTTTTGTTTACATCATCCCTTTGTACCTGTGAAAATTGTCCTTATAGATCAATTACAAAAGGGTGTTAGAATTAAAAATGCTTGTTATAATGAATTCAATAATATCTCACAACCGGTTCTTACAGAACTAAATAAACTTCAGTCCCAAATATTGAACTCAGAGCTTAAAAGTGGTTGGTGGCAGACGTCTAGTAGATTTAGAGTACTACTTGTACAACAGTAACAATAGCAAAATTAATAAACCAGCTTTAAATAGATAGATATTTATGGTTTTGGAAGACTTTATTTTAATTTTCAGAACTGAGAAAGACTAGATCCCTAAAGTTAGTAAGCTGTACCACTAACTCTATTAGCTGTTATATAGCTCCTGTGTTCCTTAGCTGAAGGACATTTTTGAAATAGAACAAAACCCCACGTTTATAGATGAAATTCAGAAAAATGAGGAAATCATAAAGTTTTTCAAACACGCTTCCTATAAATGGAAGCACAGGAATGTCATCCTATTCTTTGTGTTTAAATACAGATTATTAACCTTACATATAAAGAACGTAAAAAGAAACAGAATGTTCTTTGTGACTGGATTTGAATGGCATTTTAATTTTTTTTTTCATAAACTAAACTCTTTTCTGTTATGAGATATACTACTTAATTAATATAGTTTATTTTGATGGCTGGGTGGTATTTATTTGTAGCTTTTCTTGATGTTCCCGTAAAAGGTCTTCTTTGACCATCAGTTCCAGGAATGTACTTTTACATCTTTTATTCATTGCTCTCTTCACATCTTCTCTGGGTAAGAGATAGAATTTTCCATATCCAAATACTGGAAGTCACTGCTGGTCCTTGTGTAAATGTGTACACTAAAAACATGGTCCTGGCACTGACATGTAGAAATGACTGTTTATTGTCTCAATCATTAATCATTAATCTTGATTTTTTCTCCTTGTGTTTTATCTGCTAAGGCTTTTATTATCTTAAGGACATGAATTCTTTGACCCATGGTCTGTCTTTTTCTTTTGTGTACAGTGCCTGACAGAGTCAAATCTCATTCTGTTGTATAGAAGTAAACAATAAAAATAGAAATAATAATAGTATCATATGGGCTTGGATTAATGGCTAAACAAAGCACAGTTTTCTGCTAAAAGAACAGAAAGCGAATCTTCACTGACAGCAGGGAATGAGAACACACAAATTCACACCGAAACTTTCTTCCCTTTCCCACAGACACATATATAGGCATGGAAAGAGGAAGGACAATAGAAAGATTTACTCATGACAATACGATAATGTTACTATCTACTGGAACCCACAGGCAGAGATGTCTTTAATTTTCATTTTATGGTCATTGAATAAATAAACACTTGAACAATATTCCTATGATTCCAAAGCATAAGGCTCTACATGAGAACCAAGTCAAAAAGAAAACCAAACTGTTGTGATTTGATGAATTATACTCTCTTCATTTGCACAAATTAAGAAACTGTAAATACAAGTCAGAGCCTATACAAAACATGTAAGGTCATTCTTGTTTGTTGCACTCTTAATTCCAAAATGCAGGGATCACAATGTTGTAGGCAGGGACCAGGCTTGCTCAATAAACGTATGATGGTGAAAAAAACTTAGCTGTGTACTGCAGAAGAAATTCAGCACACTGCTTCAGCTGAGGGGGTTCATGGATGTACATGTTAATGCTGAGTTGGCAGAGAAAAAGATGTGAGTTTTGTAAAGGGCTAATTAGAGAATTCCAGGTAGGTGCAGTGGTTTCCTTTGTGCTTTTAACTGGTGGACATCCCTCCACTGAGGGCTGCTGTGTGGGAGGAGCACAACTCCATTTCCAGTTCATGTTCCATGTCCTGATGTGTTATGGTGCCAGGCTTGGTGTTCCCACAGGTTGGAAACAAAAGTCCCAAAGACTCAGGGTTGTAAGTTTCTGGTGAGGATGGATCTTTCATTTCCCATGGAAGAGCTTCCCCTGGGAGATGGCTAGACTTCCCAACAGGAAAAGCTAAAGTCTCTAAGGAAAAAAGGTGTGGGGGAAATGGTCCCAAAAATATGTTCGAGAAAATGCACATTTATGCAGCTTTCCAGTTTACACCTGGCAGATCAAAGTGTGTCTGACAATAAGGAATATCTAATACAAAGCCATGCTTAGATATTTTTATATGTGCACACAAAAGAACTCATAAACTGGACTCAGCAGTTGCAAATATGATACTATTTTCATCCAGGTTTTTGATTCAAATAAAGAGTAGACTTACCACAAATTTAACAACTGTTCATTCTTACAGCCCCTTCAGCACCAGAGTCAGCAACCAAATTACCAGTCAGTTTTCAGACAGGAATGCATCTAAAAGAAATTACTATACCTATGGTGTGTATGTATATGTGTTTGTGCTTGTCACTAATGTAAACATGATAAATGGTCTTATTGATGTAAATGCAGTGAGCCAAGAAAATTAACTTATGAACTGTCTGATAGGTATTTTTGTTTCCTTTAATTGAGAATTCATGGGAAAAATTAATTTGATCAAAATAAGAATACTTTTTTCATAACATAATATCTGTGGTTGGTTTTAAGGGACATTCCCTATGTTTCTTTTGGTGATTTAGTATGAATACCCATTTATGGAAATTGTGTTTAACGTTAATTTTAAAATTAAAATATACATTAGAAAACAAACAACAAACAAAACCCCAGAAATAACGCAATGCCAACTGGAAGCATTCTTTTATAAAGTACAAAAATTATAAGACAGCTCACAATCATGAAATAACAATTTTTTTGTGTATTCCAGCTGTAGTTCAGAGTGAACATTGAATTAGCACTTTCAGAAGAAAAAAAAAGAACATTTTGCTTTGGACTAAACATTTATGTGATTTTATTACACCAACATGGAAGGTATTTTGTTCCCTTCCCATCCCCCCCATCCCCCCCATCCCCCCCCCCCAGTACAATAGTTTGAAATCTTAAGGAAATGAGACAAAAATGATGTATATGTTTTAATTATCAAGACAATTATCTATCTTGTTTTCATTTTCATGATTGCTAGCTGCTTTTAATGCTTTAAGAATGAAAACAAATTGTCCTCTCACTTTCTTTCCTCTCTTCTGAAGCCACAGGGTCATTAGCTTTCTGGCACTCTGATTGCAGAGAATTGTTTGTGTTGGCAAGTTTTAGATCAAGGTGATATAACCACAACATTTTATCTCATCCCTGAACTTCTGTTTACTCTGTTCCATAGCCAATGGACAATTACGCCATGATTTTCCTTACATAAAGATGGGATGTCTAAGAGATGTGTTTAATATTTGCCACTGTAGCGGTAGTGGTTGCTGCATTGTGTATAATTATACTGAAGAGTACTAGATTATTATAAAAGCTGCTACTATCCTTACATATAGAATGATGTAATTCCTAATTTAAAAAAATAATCCAGTGGTATGAACTACCTAAAATCTTGTATTCAGTGGAATTTAAATAGCCCGCAAAGCCATTTCAGTTGTAATGAAAAAACATCAGTTTATATACAGTGATGTTTGCTGATAGTCATAGATGCTCTCAGCTTACTTTAGAATTATCTGGTTGTTGTTGTTGGTTGGTTGTTAGTAAATGTAACCTTCCCTTCCTCACTAAACAAAAATAATCTCTCTGGAACATGGAAAGCTGCTTTGTATTTTTGGTATAACTTTAGGCATTATCAAGTTTCAAGAAAATACAAAAGAATGGGAGAAAGCAGCTGAAAAACTCCCCACCAAAAAAACCACCTTAATGTCCATGGGATAAGAAAAAATAAAAAATCTAAGGTTAAGAGCAACAAATAGGTGTGTGGTACAAATGAATGTAAATTCTGACCTTGAAGAAATAATAACTATGAGAAATATATGTTTTTCCCTGCAAGACTGATATATTTATTTTGTCACAAACTTAAATTTAGTATAAGGGGTTTTTCTGATCTATCACATTTGGAAAAAGTAAATCCACACCAGAATATTTCTGATTCAGATCACATTAATAGGCTAATTATCTACTCAGGAAAATTAATTAGGATTTCCCCTGTAACCTCTTCTCTGAAGATGCTGGAATACACTGAGAGGCCCTGATTTACTATAAAATTAGTAGACTTGGGTCCACAATTTTCATTGGAATAGAACATGCACCTTGCTTTGTAGGTTAAAATTCTACCAATAGCCTTGAAGAGAAAGGTTTTATATGAAAATGGGCATTGCCCTTGTGATTAAATTACCTCTAGGACCACATTTGTTCTTTCTAGAGGAACAGACAGATCTGAGACTAATTTAGAATAGTCTCACATTAGAGTAGTCAGAAGGACACCAATGACTGCATGAGCTACTTTACTCTTAATAATAAGTTCTGTGAAACCATGTCTTTCCTTTCCCATATTTATTCTCTTCTGCCCTGTCTATGTCTTATGTTCCAGGCAAGGTTTATCCAGTCTAATGTTCATACCGAAGGATAATTTTCTCCAAGCTTGACTTGGCTTCTTGCACCCACCAAGATATCGTAAAAAGAATTGTGCAGAATAGGAATTTTATCTTTTTATTATTATTATTATGGGTTTTTTACACAAAATTAATATAGTTTTCTTACTGGAATACAGCCAATCTCTCTCCTAAATGAACTCATCTTTTCGTTTATTATTGTACGAACAGCACTATATTTGTATCCACTGAATCAAGAGCATCAATTGGGCCCTTGGTTCATGGCTTTTGGTTTGGAGAGATGCAATATATTGAAAACTTAGACTAGATTCACAGTACTTTGCCGCAGTTCATAAGCGTGACTCATTCCATGTGCTACGTACAATCTCTGAGATACTTCTTAATAAACACACTATATACCACAAAGAAGAAGGATTTGGAGGCAGGGGTAATATCTTTTGTTAAACAAGTAGATGTGATAGGGACAAGATGAGTTTGGGAAAAACAATTTCTCCGTGAGATCCCTCATCAGGCCTATTATATCTGCAATCTTCGTTGCATTTCCTTAGAGCTGTTATTTCCCTGAAAGAGGAAATAACAAAGGACTGAAGAATCTCAAAGAAGAACTTTCATTTTTTGCAGCATTTCTGCCTCTTTCTACTAAAGTATGACTAGATTTAGTCTCTACAGTAGTTTTAGGGCAGGTATATGATCTGGATCAGTGTTGAAGATGACCATATTTTGATCTACATTACTTTATGTGTGGGAAAAACAAGCAAGCAAACAAGATCCATTTCCGTATTCCCTACTCTTGATACAGATGCATGTTTTAAAATTATTTTGTCCTCATTATGAAAGAGGACTTTCTCAATTAGGGTTATTATTTAAGGTTATAGATGATTCAATTAACATTAATGAGTATTTTGCATAGTTGTTCCCAGTGAAATGTGTGCAGCTATGCTTTAGAGGATACTCAGCTCAGCGGGAAAAAATCAGAGAGAACAGAGAAGTGTATTTGTTACAGTTGAAAGGATCATGACAGTCCACTAACCAAAGCTGTGTACACTCAGCTGGTCATTCTTACACTGAGCTCATATCTTAGGGTTAAAATGCAGAGCACAGACATCTTAAACAAAGATAGATGGCCAACCTGTGACCAGAGGCTGGGAAGGCCTACACTGGTAGTCTGAAAGAGGTACAGAAAGAGTTCCTATATCCAGGGCAGGCTCATTATCCAGCAAACACTGCAGAACATTTGCTACCCTACCCTAAAAATATGAGTCTCTATCTGGTTGTGGGCAGGATGCCAATGATATGACTGGATGTCTCAGTATCAGTGTATTCAGTATACACATTGCAAAAGTGATTCCCAGAAGAAATGATTGATGTCTTTTGTACTACAGCAAGAAAATGGTCCAATATTGGAGGCACAGAAGATTGAAAGTCAGGATATACAGATTGAGTATTAGTCATAAATTTATTTTTCAATATTCAGGCCAACGTATTAGCAAACAACAAAATGTGGCGCTACACCTATGAGAACATTTTTAATGAAGAATTTTATTCAAGCTTATTTTGTTACTTTTTCTTGGTAGTGTGAACTGTGAATTAAGTTGCATACAAAAGGTTTTCACTGCACTGAATTACCTGTTTCACCTTGAAAAGCCACACAAAATAAAGCTCTTAAAGCCTTTTGAAAATGACCTTTTTCCTCAGCAATGATTTATCTTTCCCCTCGAAAATCCCTTTTACAAAAGGGAGTATGATTAAAGGAAGCCAAGCAGCACAAACACTCGGTGAAGATCCTGCTTATCTGGAACTCGCTTGACAATGTATGTTTTTGGGGTCGGGAATGCTGCAGGTTCAAGGGATAATTCTGCCTTTCAAGCACTTCAATTTATTTCATGCCTGAGCACTGTCATTGTATGCAGACAAGATGAAACGCATCGTTGTGTAAAGAAATTGAAATGAAATCCTACTTGACCCAGCAGGATGGGGCATTATGTTTGACTCAGTAGTGATTCCTGGAATAATATCTAATTCCAGGAGGAAAATTTCTTGATATGGCCACCTGCTGTGACTGTCTTTGTCCAGGGATCACAAGTTGTTCTGGGTGACTGGGCTCAGGACATGCCTAGAAGAAAGCGGCCAGCCTCCTGCTGGCATTTAGATCTCTTCATTTTCTGTATGCTGCCATTCAGTGGGAATGAGTGAATGAAGAGCAGGGGAAAGCTGAAGCAGTTCCACAGGAAGACACACGCTCCAGCAGAAATGAGAGCTAAAACCCATTTGACCCAGGTTTCTCATGCAGGTTTCTTGAGCGGGGTGGAAATCTGAAATTAAGAGTCATTGATTTTTTTCTTGACAGGCAAGTTTTTAATTTTTTTGGTCACGCAGGCCAGTCACTGGGATGTTATTCCCCATTCGGTCCCTGTGAAGTGTTTACTTTGAAAAGGCTGCACACCACCAGATTAAATAAAATGGGAGTGCTCCATGTCTCACAAGAGGGAATCATGCAGACAGCTTTATTACTTCTGTCAGAGAACAAAGGTTTTCCCAGCATGCAGGGGATTATTAGGCCAGCAGCAAATAAATGGAATGCGCAGCGTCAAAACTTCAAATATGACTAACAGAGAGGAGGGGGGAAAGGGAGAATCTATAATTGATTTCTCTGCTGCTACAGTATGAAGAACAAGATTATCAGGTGACACCATCCAGCCAGTTTCACTGTTGGGGTAGAATCCAATTTTGATGCAAAATTCCATAATTCTCACTAATGTAATTACTACAGAAATTGATAATTACCTTACCCCCACCCCCCACCCCTGCAAGACAGTCCATCTGTATAGTATCAAAATATCCTTATATATATTAGAAATAACATTTATTCCTGCTAGGAAAAAAGACCAGCCTTTTCTTCCCTTCACTGTTGGTTTAAGTTCATTTGAAGACCCAGCTTTTATTTCTTGAATTGACTAAATGATTCTTCCTTGCAAATGCATGGTAACAGTGGCAGCCTTTTTCTCTTTTCCCTCTCTTTTCTTTTTCTTTTTCTTTTTCTTTTTCTTTTTCTTTTTCTTTTTCTTTTTCTTTTTCTTTTCTTTTTCTTTTTCTTTCTTTTTTTTTTGCCTTCTTTTCTGTTAATGACAGTTTTGAACAGGAAAACCTTGTCCTCTCTTTCTTTTAGCATTTTCTCTACTCTTAAATGTTAACATTTTCTACATTTGCCAGTTGGAGCTGGGATCAAGGAATTTTCATATGTTCCTTTAGCCTGAAGTACCATATTTCCTGCATTGGCAGCTTTAAAAGCCTATGTTTTAAGACTGGAATCATAACCTGCACAATACATGTGCTTGGCAAAGAATAGCAAAGATGTAGAGGATGCTCTGTGTGGCAGCATCCTGCCCTCTTTCTCTAGAAAAGTAAAAGCAGCTCATAATGAAAATAATAATAATAATAAATTGTAATTAAAAGTGAATACCTCTGGCAAATATTTGCTTTCTTTTCAGAATCAGTTCTGCTTTCTGTTATATCCTTACACCAAAAGTAATGGGAGTGCACCAGCCTAAACTGAGTCCTGAATTTACCCTTTGGTATTTCAACTGCAGACACTGCAGTCAGGAACCAGCAAAAAAGTGCATTTGCTGCAGTGTATTATTCAACTTCTGTGCAAAACAAGCGCTCATGTTTTCAGGCTTTGTGTTACAGTGCTTGATTTTGCAGAGGCATGAGAAGTTAAGGACCCAAAATGTAATAAGAGAGGGAATATGCTTAAAATTATTTTTTAAAATGCCAAGAACAGTTTAGAGCCATGAATGCCTTAGGCTATGAAGTAATCCTAGTGCCCGTAATGAAACGAATTTGTCAATCTAAGACATGCCAATTTACATTAAAAGAAAAGGAGTCTCACTCACAGGCACAACATTCAACAGTTAGGACCAATTTCTATCCCTGTTCAAATCAGTAGGAGTTTTTGTCATCAGCTTGAACGGCGGTAGGAGTCAAACCCTTCAGGCCGTATTTTCAGTGCCAGCTTCCTTAGCTTTACGGCACAGTTTGGCACTGGCAGTGAATTGTATCTCAATTATGTGCGCCTGCAATTAATCATCAACACAATAAGATAGGCCAGGTTATAACCCTTCTTCAAAGCCAGGCTTTAATGTGCTACTAAAATATGACTAGTCATAACAACAGGCATTTCTTGTCACCTAAGTGACAATTTATATTTGACCCATCAGAATCCAAATGGCACTGTGTACGTGGCACTGTAAATGTTTTAACTTCCAGGGGAATAATTCCTTGAACTGCTGATTTGCCAATTGAAAAAAAATCAGCTTTCCTATTAATCCCATTGATACTTAATAATGCACATACTGTACACCAGTGTTTTCTAGCCTGTCGTAAGATTTTACAGTCACAAAAGGGACAAAATAATTTAACGGTATTAAGCTGTCTATGGAACAAATTATATATATTATCATAGAATCCAGAGTACTAACCAAACTATTGACCTCTGTATTTTTGGTACAAGCCCACATCAAGACACCCCATCTGTTTTGATAGGCTTTGGTATCTAATATGACAATTTGCACATATAGAGAGGGTTGCATGGCAAGAAGGAGAATGTGGTACAATCTCTCCCATGATTGTCTTTTTGCTACAACTTCATGCACCCATTTTTCCTCCACCTAATCTTGGATGGTGTCTTATAGTCAAAGTGATTTAACTATAAGCAGCAGATTTTGAGGAAAGAAGGGAAATTATTACAGTTCAGTTCAGGTCTACTACTCCAAACATTTAAGTACCTTGGAGTAACTGATAATTGCAAAGAAGCCAGAAAAAACTGCAAGTCTCTTGTCAAGTCTAGAATTTCTATCCATTCTCTTTTTGACTGTATAAGTAGAAGATTTGAAAAGCTGAGCCTGAAATTAGAGACATGATACAAAAATAGGACGTCGGTTCATGCCTAGCCAAGTGGATGAGAAAGGAGAAAGCTGTCCATGAGCAGGAAAATTGAGGGTAGTCCAGAGACGAGTTGCGATTTCATAAACTATTTCTTCTGCATGAATATACATGTAGGGAGAGTTTACCCCTTCACTGCCAGCAATGACAACAGACAATATTTAAACAAGAATTAAAACCAGAAAAGCTAACAGAGGGGGAAAGAGCTGGAGTAGGAAGTCCATTTCATATTGAAACAAAGTACAAATGGACTGAGTTTGTAGAGCTAGACCCTAGTTCCCACAAACATCTGAGCCTTCATGTCCCACTGTCCTTCTGCAACACCTGCACTGTTCTGCAGCACAGCTGGAGAAGTCACAGTGCAAACTGTTGCCATTCACAATAGGTCTCCCTCCAGCCCTGATGGAGTAGCAGTATTAAACACCAGCCAGGCAGGCTGGCAGCA
>JAVJGI010000062.1:2673657-2780039 GCA_035590275.1 Ibycter americanus
TTTTTTTTTTTAAATTGGTTGGAAACAGAAGTGCTGAGGTACTAACAGACTGACTCCTGTTCTTACCTCTGCCGTCAAGAGTGATTCCAAAGAATGTTTATCAATATGGTGATAGGCGCTTTATATATATATAAAAAAATATATATAAATATACAAATAAATTTATATTTATATTATTTATTTTTTATTATAAATATATTATATTTATTATTTATATTATATATGAAGCCTTGCTTTGGACCCTTCTTTAACAAACAGATGGCCTCAGTAAATTGTTTTCCAGTTTAAAGTCCTGGTAATAACACAAGAGAGTAAGGAAGTTTATCACACACACCCTGTTGGCACAGGGTGGTAGAAAATGCTTTTGAGTTTTCAGTCACAGAAGGAGTACTGTGTATGCTACTTTGTGAAGTTAGATATTGTTGAGTAAGCTGCGCCAAGAAGCAAGAGTGTGTTTTTTCTTAATTTAACTAAAATCCACTTTGGAGGAAGAGTTACCCTCTGACAAGTAGGTGCTTCCTGTAGTTTTGTAGGTTTTGCAAGAACCTCTTATTTCACAGCTGTTATGCAAGTTACAGTTCGAAAATATGACTTGAATCACAGATTTCTCCTCTAAAAGGGGATATATAAGTCAGTAATAAGCTGACTTTCAGTCTCAGATATCAATACTGGCACAGGAACAACCATCAATAAGCAAAATTTGTCTGCTTTTCTGAAGTAGCCAAGTTCTCCTGTGACACGCTGGCAGGTATTGGTGTATTACTTTTTCATGTGAAAAGCAGAATGAATAACTCAGATCCCTTAAGCAATAGGGGTGCCTGAATTTAAAAGATTCAGAAGTTTGGTTCACCTAAGCATCCAAAATTCAGGTATGAAACTAATATGAGAGCTCAAAATTCTCTTGCAGGGAAATGTGCTACCTGTTGTTAGAACCTGATCCAGAGAGCTTGAGAACCCAGTTTTCCTCTGACATTCACTGGCACTTATTGGCACTTTAAATGATCTATCACCTAGATTTAACCTTTCTGGGGGAGAAAAAAAGGATCATGCCTTTAATTTTGGTTGTACATCCCTACATACATTTTTGGTGCTATAAGAAGATAATTAATAAATACATCCCAAATCTTCCCAGGTGCTTCAAATGCTTCAAATTACAGAGTGTGACTCAGAAACCCCGGAGTCCTTCAGATTTGAATGATTCCAGGGCTTCAGAGATGTGCCATGTGCTTTGAAGCAAGATTAAAAAAGAAATACTTAAAACACCAGGAAATTTGAAAGGTATTGCTGCAAAACCCAGCAGAAATGCTCACAGACCTGCTTCGGTATGAGTGGTGTCATGTACAGAGGTGCAGGTGGCAAGAAAAAAAGATCCTGTCAGTTCTGAGTACAGCTGAACAACTTTAACGTTAAAAATTTCAGTTGTGAAAGGAAGATGGACCCAGGGGGCTTTTCCTCACAGTTTTGCTGGATATGGCTGCTGCTATTGCACATTTCCAGCTCAGTTGTGGGGCTGAGTGCATATTCAAAACACGCAAATTCATGTGCACACAACAGACACATGTCAGGCCACACAGATCAACACAAATGGAAGAGCAAGGTCTTCACTGACAGACACATTAGCACTAACAGCATTCATATAAATGTGAACAACGATGTGATGGGCCTATCCAGTTCCTCTTGTCTGGTGTATCAGGCTTGAATGTCACCAGTCAGAACACGCATACACCCTCATTCTCATGATTTACAGGCATGGGTCCCTCAGACCCTAGACCAGAGCTTAAAAGATCATCCACAATCCATGTCTAGACCCTCAGCCTTTTTTACCCTGTCTCCAGCTCTGACCTCGAGCCCTTCCAGGTTCTGGTCTCTTTCTTTTCCAGCTCACCAGCTAGTCCAGTATAAAGGGCATTACCAAATTACACATGTATACATACAAAGCATCACACAGAAAACAGAGTTAAGAGTTTAGTAAGAGGATAGGAGAGATTGCAGCAATCGGATGCAGGTCTTTACCAGAGAAGTATACTGTTTACACATGACCAGCACGTTTTGTCCTCGCTCTTCTCATACTTCTTCCTGCACAATCCAGCTTTCTCTCTCCTTTTTTCTACCTGTGATCCTCTTTCTGAACATTTCCTGATACGTTTAGGAAGTTTCGTACATCTCCAAAATCCTCTTACAACACCCTAAATAAGATATTTTTCTCATAAGATCTATGATAATCTCACTTTCCCGTCTTGTAATCACTTACATTGTTCTGGCTGAACCTTTCTGAGGTTGTGCTTGAACGGTTCCTTCCATGGTCCAACAATTTCAGTGGCCCAAGTGACCTAAAAGTTCTCCTTTTTCGTATTTTCTCCATCCTGCTCTGCTTTCCATGAGCTGAATGTGTGTTCTTGTACAGAGAAGAGAAGAAACTCTTCTATGTTGGTAGATCCACCTCAAGGGAACTGACTAGCTGGCTGAAATTTGGCCTATCAAATTTCCATTTTGTTAAGATAGAAGGCTCTCCCGTGGAGGCCAAAGCTACCCACAATGTTTTGCTTCTAATAAACAGGCTGAGTCCTGCCCCCTTCCTCAACAAAACAGTGCAAAACCGAAATCCTGTGTTGGCCCCTTTCGTATTGCCATGTAATCTAAACAACAGTTTCAAAACACAGTATAGTAATCCAGCCCAAAACCAATTGTTTTCTCTCAGGTACTCATTTTTTGTTTTGTCTGTTTAATAGAAGCTGATTTCATTACTTTGACCTGCCTTTATATTCTAGTCAAAATTTTTTTGGTTTATGTGCTAGTGTGACTCAAGGACCTACCCAAAAGAAATCTGGAGGAGAATTATAATATTTAAGTTTTAAATGACTGAAGTAAATACTGCATTAATACGTAGCATCTTAGAACTGTTCAAATTTTTCTTTTGCACTTCATCTCCACTGAGGAATTCTGCTGTCTCCTATCCAATTTAGGAAAATTTCCCAGAATGTGCAGAGGAAAAGGGCAGAATCTGCTATCAGTTTTAATTTTTGATGGTTTTCACACACTTTCAGTACTAAAAAACCATGACAAGAGGGTGACTGGGAACATGCTGTTTATAATTAACACCCCTCCCATGATTATGATTAGCTATTGTCAGCTATTGTTGACATGTGCAGGTAATGTACAGCAGAATGATATCAAATACATCTTGAGAATAAGTACAGTGAGTGGTTTTTAAGGTGACTCTCCAGAAAGATTACACTAAGAAGTAGTCCTTGAGAGTTCACAATTCAAAGACGCCCAATCATTTTCATCATTATCCTTGAAGTTCAGTTTAAATTTTCTTGATGTTTCTTTGCCTGAAATAGATTTAAATCAATTAAATTCCATATCACCATCTGCTTATTCTTAAAATATACTGATGGAATAAAACATGCAATAATTTACCTGCACCAGGATTGTTATGCTCACTTTTATTTTTAATTACGTATTTTTATTTCTTTTTTAAATGCCTGGAAGAGCTTGATGTTACAAAATCACACAAGTGCCAGTGGACAGAATTCATGGTATATTCCAGGCAGTTCAACTCCAGAATAAGTGTTTACAGTCTCAGAGTATCCAAAAGCACTTTTCTTAAAGCATTTTTTCAGTTTCTAAGCAAAAAGTAGTATCTTTACTTGGATGCATAAATCAAGCTTGTGCTACACTATCCATACATGTGTGAATACATCAGTATTTGTTTTCTAGATGATCTTGTAAAAGACAGGAACACTTCATGGTTCTTGGGTTGGTATTATAATCAGGTTTAAAAAAAAAAAAAACTGAAGATATAGCTGATAATTAAAACATTTTTACTACCGCCTTAATCATGGCTATGTAGCATTGGCTAAGGAGATGGAAGGGAAAAGGCATCCTCAGTCCATGAGAAAAGTAAAAAGGTTGCACAGGTTTAATCACAGAACTGAGAATGAGGTCATTCCTGTGCCTAAGCCTGAGAGAAACTGTGGTATTACAGCTGTAATGAGTTCAGCATCTTCAGCAGCCTTCACACTTGACAAAGAATGTATGTGCATGCAAACTTTGAGAAGATCCTTTAGGAGTTAAAAATTCTCATTAGGTGTTTGTTCTCATGATGATGATTAAATTTTAATTAGCACAAGAGCAGTCGAACTCCCAGAGCCTCAATTACTTACTAGTTCGGACAGTGGATGCTGCTCATATCAACAAGATATAACTGGAAACTGAATCCACACTGAAAATAAAATTAGCATTTTCAAAATCAATAAGTAATCACCTATATTCATAGCACTCCCAGAGGAACTAGGTATACTTTGCAAAGTAGTATTACACACAGAAACCTCCAAAACCCCAACAACCAACACAAGTTTCTACGCATATGCTGCAGGCTCTGTGTAAACTTTTAAAGGGTTCATTGCCTACCTTTATAAACTGCTGTCTATAGTACAGCTGTTAACTGCATACATTATGCCCCAGAATACAAAGACTAAGAGTCTTTTTGATTATAACATGCATGGAATGTTCCATTTCAGTAGATGTTTACTTATTTTTTGAAAAATTCCTCCAGTGATTTATGGATGTCTTTTAACCATTCAGGTGGATAGATAGACACTAGAAGAACTGTAGGCTAATTTAGGCTTGATTTGAGAAGGACCTCTTATGGTCATCTAGTCCAGTCCTCAACTCAAAACAGGGCAAACTACAGTGGGTTGCTTAGGACCACATCTAATAAAGTTTGAAAATCTCCAAGTATGGAAATTCCACAACCTCTCTGGGCAATCTGATTAAGTGATTAAACACCTTCATAACAACAACAACAAAATTCCCATGTCTGGTCAAAATATCTCTGTTCAAATTTTTCTGCATTGCCTCTAACCCTTTCATTGTGTATCACTCTACATGTCTGACAACAGCTATCTTCCCATGAAACATGAAAACAGCAAATGGGTCTTTCTTCAAACTTCCTTTTTCTGGGCTGAGCAAATGCATTTCTCTCTGCCTCGCAGTGTATGTCACATGCTCCAGTATGTCTGCATCATGTTGGTGGCCCACTGGAATCACTCCAACATCTCAATATCTTTCTTGCACAGGGGAGCAAAACTGCACACAGTACACTACATATAGTATCACAAATGCAAGGCAGAGAAAAATTGCTTCTGTGGTCCTGTTGTCTATACTTTTGCTAATATAGGTCAGTATGCAGTTGACCTGCATCTCTGCAAGGTCAGGGAGTCACCTCATGATCAACTTGTTGTCCACCTGAGACCTCAGTTCCTTTTCTGTGAAGCTGTTTTCAATTGTTTTGCTGCCCAGCCTGTATTGTTGCATTTTACCTTTGTCTTGATGTACTCCCTGTGGTTCTTATCTGCCTGTTTCTCCAGGCTGTCAAGGCCACCCTGAATAGTAGCTCTGCTCTCCCATGTGTTGTCTGCTCACTCCAGCTTGGCATTGCTGGCAAACATACTGAGAGAGTACTCCACCCCCTCATCCAGACTGCTAATAAATACATCAGATAGAGTTGGCCACATCACAAGTAGCCAGTGTGATTTGTAACACTGATGATAACCTTTGAGTCTGGCAGTCCACTGTATGGTCCACTCTTACACCATCTGCATCTCACCAATTTGTCTGTAAGAATATTACTGGAGACTGTGTTGAAGGTGTTAACTGCAGTCAAGGTATAAAGCATCCCCTGCTCTCCCTTTATGCACTGAGCCTGTCCTCATCACATAAGCACAATTTTCTCTGTGCAAACCCACTCTGTTTTCCCCCTGCCATTTTCTTGCCCTTTGTGTGCTTGGAAATGGCTTCCAGAGGGATTTGCTCCATAATCTTTCCAGGAACTGAACTGAGACTGACTTGCCAGAAAGTCTTCAAAACCCTCTGTCTTGCCTTTCTTGATGATGGTTGTGATATCTGCCTTTTTCCACCCACCTTTGCATCATTTGATAGTCTCACTAAGCATCTGTCTAGCTATAGGTAGGCATGGAGAATTATTTTCATGGATCTGTTTGGAAGTTTACTGCCCTGCATTTTGCTGTGTGAAAACCGTAAGTTTCTTTCAAACATGTGATCCTGTCTGTTTTTCTGACAACAGGCAATATGAATAAAATTCATCTCATCTAACCTTTAGTCACCTGCAGTGTATGCTTCTAAATCTGAGCTAGTACGATATAGAGCTTTTACATCTAAACTCTCTTTTTCGAGGTGTGGGAAAGACAAAGGCACTACTGGTGTATAACTCATTATACAGCAGAAATTGTTTAGGCTAGAAAACATATGAGAATGTCATTTTGTGATGAAAATCAGGGTAAAACGAATTACAAAGAATATATTGCCGAGTTTCATTTTGATCACCACATGAATATCAACTTTGTTAGTTTTATCAAAATTGTCAGAATATACAGGCATAGTGACAACAGGTACACAAGATGTCGTTTCTACACATCTGATGGTATTTTCAGAAACATCTAATTGCATCAGTGTTTCTGGTGGCCAAATTTTACATACCTGAAGAGGACTGGATTGTGATACGGAGGCATGATTTAACAGTTTTAAAAAGATATAACACAATGACTTTCAAAGATGCTTGCATTCTATTTCACATGAATATTTTTTAGTGTTTCATCAGCTAAAAGAAGCTATGGTTCTAGCAGTAATGGTCTCTGTTATAACTCTGAGGCACGTGGCTATTTCTCTCAGAAGAAAAAAAATACCTCTGATTAACAACTTATGCTTTCTATACCAGCTTATTAGAGGATCTTTGGAGATCCTAGTGTCCCTGTTCACTTTAACTTACCAGAGTTGCTGCTATGAACGTAACATTGGTTTAGAGTAACTGTCTGAAGTTATATGTGTTTCTATATACACATCCACGTATATGTATATATCTACATACATACATAGTGGTGAATTCATCGAATGTTAATTCATCATCAAAAACAAGCTACCAGTTAATGTGGTGATAAGAATCATCTTTGGTACACTTAAAGAAAGAGGTGAGAGACTTTAACTGACAGGTGGTGTGGGGTTTTTTTCCCATTTCATAGATAACAGGACCTTTGTTAAGTGAAAATTTATACAGTATTTATATATATATGTGTGTAACACAGTATAATTACCCAGAGTGAAGACTTTGGTTAAGAAGAAGGAAGGAAGCACTTCTAACTTAAGAAAAAGTATTGAAAGAATGTAATTAACCCCAGATCAAGACAAAACATTTTTGTCCACTTAATTCAGAGTTGAGATTAAAACTAAGACACAAAGAGATCATACAATAATGATACATTTAGAATTTTGTTGTGTTGTTTTTTGCTGAACTAAAACTGATTTTTAAAGACAAATTAGATTTTATTATTATTGTTGTAATCTGTGAAGTGGATGACAGAAAAGGAACTTGACTGAATATGAGCACAGATGAGAAAAAAAAGCCCTGCATGACAAGCAAGAAACTGAACAGGAGAGGAATACCTGAAAAGTATCACAAACCATGCCAAAAGCCAAACAGAAGGGCTACAGCAGAAGTTAAGGAGCCTCATGCAGTGTGAGAGAGAAATTAAAGCTTCCCTGCAGCAAATGTTAGAATATTATTTGCAGAGCAGACTATATCTTTCCAGCAGGATATTAACTAATTGCCTCTGACAGAAAATTCACTAGGCTAGGCACAACGAACAAGGCCTGTGGGGCCCTAACATTTTCTAGGGACCAAGGATGGCTAAGCTTTGATTGAATAAGCTTGAAGTATTTCTCATAACAACATGCTTAAATGATACAGAAGGACCTTTTTCAATATGAAGATCCCTAAAATGTTTCCAAAGTAAATTTAAACCCCTTTAGAGGTTTTACAGTTAAGGGTTATGTATATGTGTGTGTATATACACGTTCATGGTGCATTAGCATCTGTTAACAGCCAAATGCCTACCCAGCCCCTCACTGACAACTCTTCCTCAGCACAGCAGGGGGAGATAAGAGTATGAGAAAGCTGGTACGTTCCGATAGAGACAGGGAGATTGCTTACCAATTACTGTTGCAGGCCAAACAGACTTGACTTGAGGAAAATTAATTTATTGCCAATTAATATAGATCCAGATCACTGGAAACAGAAAGACAAATATTAACACCTGTCCTTTCCCTCTCCCATGCTTAACTTCACTCCTTCATTGCAAAGTCCTCTACTTGCTCCTCCAAGTGGCGCAGGGGGGTAGGGGGTTATGGTCAGTACACAGCGGTTCCTCTCTGCTGCTCCTTCCTTCTCACACTTTTCCTCTGCTCCAGCATGGGTCCTCCAAAGGACATTTGTTCCACCATAGAACATGTCCCCTTCCTCCTTCTTCTCTGGCCTTGGTGTTCCTTCTGCTGTTTCTCACTCCTGTTTTATTTTGTTGGTTGGTGGGTTCCATTGTTGCTTTTTCTTTCCCCTCCTCCTCTGCCTCTCTGGTATTTTTCTGGCCCTTCTTAAAAATGTTTTCATAGGGGTGTCACACACTTGAATGATGGGCTCAGCTGTGGCCAACAGTGGATTCATTGCAAAACCAGCTGTGCTCAGCACAGGTCAGCCCTAGCTTCTTCTCACAGAGGCCACACCTGCAGCCCCCCACCACTACCAAAACCTCGTCACCTAAACCCAATATATACAGTCTGTGGGAACTTGCCTTTCTTCATAATCTTAGATGGATTCCTTAAAAGCAGTTCATGGATCGTTAAGGGCCCTTTCTCTACAGACAAAAAATGACTGGTCAGATAATTGTATTCTTCCTTTCTGCCTGCCTTTGCAAATTGTTATTGCAATTTAACAAAATGCATGAACACATATTTACACTGTTCAGGCTCAATGAAGCCTGATCTAGAGGCATCTGATTCATTTCCACCTAACACCAGCCTAAAGTGAAGAGGTCTAACCCATACTGATCCAAGCTGATACACGTACATAAATCGGTGCAACACTGGTTGAAGATAAGGATTGGGTCTGAAAGCAGGTTACCGACCTTAACCTTATCACCTAACCACCTTAATCTAACCTTATCACAAGTATGGTGATAGAATTGTAAAATATTTTGACTGCCTTGTTTTTCGCTTTGGTGTCTTGGGAGTAGAGGTGTACAAGCACAAGATAATGCTTTCTTTACTTGAGCACAAGCCTGAACGCTAATTAGTGGTACATCTTTGTGCAACATGTTGTCTTCATTCTAGACCATACTTGAGTTTCTAGAGGAACCCGTGTACTACTTACACTGCCTGGTAGCTCAAGCACCTTCAACTCTTGCCTTCACAATAAGTATTTCAGTCAGTATTTCAAATATAGCATAGTATGGTATGGCTGTGTTTATTACAATAAAGGCTGTGTTAATGATAATATATTCAAATTAGGCATATGAACAACCAATCATCTTTCCATTGCTAGATGTTTGCACTACACTTCTAGGTGGGAAATAACAGATACAAAATTATGTAATGTGATGATTAACATGAAAATGTCCAAAAGGATCAACCCTACTTACTGAAAACCACCTCTCATCATTTGCTGTAATGACACAATTGAAATGAGATTTAGTAAAAGTGAAAGGGGGCTGATGGCACTAATTTTCTGTGGGGGCTTTTAGAATCAATCCCCACCTGTACTGAATTAGGCCAGATCTATAGACATTGAGGACACATTGCACATGTCATTTTCCCAAATGCATTCAAAATTAGGTTACCAAGGGGGAGGGGAGACTTAAATTTTCAAATAGTGTGACTCACAATTGAAGGATTGTATTAAATTCTACTGCTTTGCTTGTCATGTTATGATTTTTTTTAACAGATAAGAGCACTAAGAACACCCAGACAACACTTTAAAGCATTTATACAAAACAGAATGAATAAATTACATACCTCAGGGTATGTCTTCGAACTTTTAATGACTTGATATAGAAGTGTACTATCTGAAAGCAAATTATGACAGGTGGACACTTTTAGGAATAACGAGGAGGGAAAAAAACCCCAAAACCAAGTACAAAAAACCTTCAGGTAATGCTTGTATCTCCAGCCTAGGGGCTGCAGGCAGGAAAAGTCTTACAGTTCTCCACAAAATTAACACTGAAGTCTCCCTCTTGTCTTTTCAGTGAAATAGTGTCTGTCTGTGCAGCAAAAGTATGTGGTGTGTGCTCAAAAGACTGGCTGTTGATTTCAAATTTCAACTTTCAGCTTTTGGTAGAAAATAGTCCATAAATGAGTCAGTGGAGCAAAGTAAACTTTATAAGCATTAAATAAATGAAGAGCATCTGGAGGGGGTCTGTGGAGAAGCAATCCTGGGTGAAGACAGAAATTATGTGATCCAGGCAAGAAGAGCATCTTTTTGTAAAGCTGTGTAAGGAAGAATGTGTTAATAAAAATATTTGCAGATCTAGTTATAGGTAAGCCTAGCAAGGAAGAGAGTGGACCTGGGAGACAGATGAGCAAATGGATGGTGGATGTTGCCCTGAGAATATGTGAGGGCATATTCTACTGGGCATTTTGTGTTCCTTTGTATTCCTGTGACCTTTAAAGTCAAACTCTTTGCTGCATTTGATCACATTCTGTTCTAAAAGATAACGGGTTATCTGAGATTATTTCAATGAACCTTTGTAGGTTTTACTTTAAGCAATTCATCCCAATAATGAGAAACATAACAGCAAGAAAGTTATTTTTTTTCCTCCTAAGAGATGAATTTTGTTTCCAGTCAATTTGGTTTCAGAAGAAAAAGAAAATCATAGTTTTGAACTGTGGTGAGTTTCATTCATGTGAGGAAAGTCTCTGGTTTTCTTTTGGGGGCATTGTTTGTTATTTACAGAACTGTCTGTAGCAGGAAGCAAAATATCCAGTAGCTTTGTTATTTGCTTATTTGAATTTCTTAAAGTTCCTGGAATTATATTAGTTTGGTGACGTTGCGTGGGTACGTGTGGTACATTGTTGGGCTACAGCTGGTCACACAACAATGTATGTCATAAAGTGATCCAGAATTCCAGTGGGTGTTGCAGTTTGCCACCAACTCAGAGAAGATGACTTTTTAAAGGAAATGTCTCATAGCTTTATTCACTGTAGACAGCTGGAAGTTTCACATCTGCCAAAGGCAAACAATAAACTATTATTTCAGCATATCCTGAATTGGTTGTTTAAATTAAAACTTTAATAAAATTTTAAAAGAGAGCGAGAACAGAGAATCAAATAGAATATATTCATTTATTTTCCTATATTGCCTACATCTCTGTGCACAGGCTTAGGACAATATTGTGCAGGGAAATACAGAAATAGGAAGGGTGATTCTGACTCTGCTTTCAACAGCTGAAGTCAATAACATTTTGGATTTAGACAGGAAGTTTGACATAGTTGTAAATGCAAATGTAAAACATGTAAAATGCAATCAACTAATGTTAGATCCAATAAAAAGAAAAAATCAATCTGACTTCTGCAAGGCCATAGAAATCCTTCATACCACAATCAATTTGTCAGTGCTTGTATGGCCCTAAGCATCAGAAGAGACTGCCATTTTTTTCATTTAAGAAGTAACTCTGTTTATTAGGGCCATGATTCCTGATATATATCAAATTTATTTCTTCTGTGTAGCAAGTGTATTAGCATCTCATGACAAAGATATTATAAAATCTCATGTCTCAGACACTGGCTACTGGTCTTCTTACTGTACAACTGAAGGTTCTCTTTCTTAAGGCTACCAGCAGAGCTACATTATGAAAGACAGATGAAATGCCATGGGGAAAACACAGTCCCCACCTTTCTCATTCCCCCCACCGTGGAGCTGGCACTTTTTGCTGCAGGTGCTGCCTTCGTGGCATGGCTACTAACCACAAGGATGCAGAAGTTGATCATCAAGACAGATTTCCTGCCAAGCAAGAGAGCAGTGTATGTAACCAGCACACCAGAAAATAGTATGTGACTATGGAGTTTATAAAGAGAGAAATTTAACATAATTTTGACCCAAGGCACCATAGCAAAATTTAACTAGGCATTCAGATCCAAACTGTGCAAATAACATCTCTCTGGAGTCACAGGTGTGGAAATTGCATGCCATTTCTGCACTATGGAAAATAATTGGATTATTATAGTATAGTACTGTGCATATCAACTGTTATTTGTTTTATTCTTTTATTGGAACTTAGGTCAGTGTAATGGAAGATCTACAGTTTGGTGGAGGGAATTAAATGAAAACTACTTCTGTTATCACATGATTTGAACCGTTGTACATTTATTGCAAAAGAGTCATACTTTACAGAAATTTTCCCAAAGAGATGAATGTTGTTTGACAGCAATTTTCGTTCAATTTATTTTCAGTATATGTTTTATATTTATTTACTATATATGTATATACGTAAATACGCACATAACAATGGACATACATACGAACCCACATCATTATATTTAATTATGTAATTATTGGCATTATCAATCTGTTACTATGCCACATATTTTACAAGAGAGATTAAGCATTAATTATTGTTCATAATTTCTTATATTTCTCGGACAAATGTATAGAAAGAGATGGTTATAACCATATAAAGAAAAAGCAGTGAGAAAGTATAAAATGTTTTGGGCTGCCTAACAAATTCAGTTGTGGTTCCACACCAGTTCGATGAATGAATAGAAAGTTTATTTGTTTAATTTGTTAGTATGTATATTTTAATTCTTACATGAAAAGAAAATGACTAAACTGTTGTCTAACCAGGCATAGCAGAATAACAAAGTATGAAGAAGAAACCATAACAGAAAGCCAGGTCTCACCCATTCTATGAATGCTCTACCAACTTGCCATATGATGCTACTTGCCTAATGAATATTTGGAAAAGTGAGACAGTGTAGATGGATATGATAAATGGACTACCACACTGTAAATATATTTTATTTCAAGCATTCTTCTGGGGAAAGGAGAAAAAAAAAAAAAAAAAAGAAAAGAAGATAAAAGGGAAATGCAACTTCTTATGCCCATTAGACAGAGAAGAGGATGCACCTCAACCCATCTTGTGTGTCTCCCTAAGATATTTTCTAATCACTGAACTTTTTATTATATATCTTTTAGTTGGAAAAGTTGAACAAAGGAATGCCTAGCAGGGAATATGTGTGTGAGAGAACATTTAGCTGTTTATACCTTTAAAGAGGCATTCCCTGAAGCAGGTATTTTGCGGTTTAGAGAATTTTGCTGAGAGAAAACAAGCAAACAAAAAGTAAGGAAACTGATCATCTACAGAGATTATGTGGTACCAAAGCTGATGGTTTCCCTAAGCAACCTAAACTGGATTATAATGTCTTTTGAAGATCTGCACTTCTCAGTCCCTGTATGACCCATTTGACAGAATATGAAACAAATCCACATGAAGCCAAGGAACAATCAAGGATTTATACCATTGCTCCTCTGATTAGCCCCAGAGCCAGTGCTGGCCTGGGTGTCAGCAGGAGCAGGTCCCTCAATATTTTTGCAGAAGTACCCTGTAGCATTCAGGTAAAGCACTGAAGGAGTAGTCTTTCCAAATATCTGTTGTTCTGTCCCAAGTATCTTTTTTTGTGAACTGTAACTTCTTTCTTCTATTTCAGTTTCTTGTAGGGCAGAGGTGCAGGGTTAGGGCTTCTGAGAAAATGTTTGTTTTGAAGGGTCTAAAAACACTTTCTAGTGTTGCAAAGTGTACAGGCTGCTATGCCCTTTTGTGGCTGCTAATGAGAAATCCAAAATGAAACTAATGATTTTTTATAAAAAAAAACCCCAAAAACAAAGCAAAACCAAAACCACAACAACAAACCACAGAAAGGCCGAAGTATTAGAGGTTAGAGCTTTTAAGGGAGGACAGGTTTTTCTGTTGACTTTATCAGCTTGCTAGGATAACCTCCTAAAAACTACTAATCAGAAAGTACCAACAGGTGTTAGAATTCTTAAGGAGACAGTCCGCTTATGGAGAACAATGAAGCTGCCACAATATTAAATAAAACTTCCTAGTTTAATCAAGTTCTGTTACATTCCATCTGGAAAGGTAGTCAGTGGTGGAACTGTAACTAAAATTTGTAATGTATTGTAAAAAATACTACTTTACATTACACATTAAAGAGGCACTTTTTGTGTCTCTCTACAAAAACACTACACTCTGTTTTTGTGATGCTATACAGACTCAAAATCAAATGCCAAGAAATTTCTTATTCATGGGACCTAGACAAATCAGGGTAATAATGGTAATCAGGGAAAGTAAAATAAAAAATAAGTTCAAAGGTAAGTAAGTAACTAAGTAATACATAACTGTGCAGGCAGAAGATGGTTTGTGCTCGGCAATAACAAAGCAAGTTTCTATCAAGTTTCTTTTGGCTCTGATGGGTGCTTCAAGTGAAGAGCACAACTCCCTTTTCCAATAAAAAAGGAACATGCATCTCTAAAGTAGCACATAGTTAAAAATTAGATACCTGAATCCTAGGTTACAGTCCTAAACATACCAGTTCAACAGTTGTCTACTCTTTTCTGATTGATGGAGTGTACACTAAAACTTCATAAGTAACAGGGTATTTTATTTGTACATCTCAGTTATGACAGAGATGAGCAGTGGAGCATGTATCTCTGGATCCAGATACCTAGACAGTCTTCTCTCCTTATTATCCAAGAGGCTTGATATAATGGTTGTACACAAAATGCTTTGAATGCTCCCCCAAGGGATTAATCTCAAGACAGAAAGTAGTGACAAACAATTCTTTATTTTAAAACTAAAGATCAGAGTAACCTTTCCAGGCTCTTTAAAATAGGCTAGAGAAAGTCTTTTCTCAGACCAAGAGGATACAAGGCCCTATATCTTACCAGGAGTTTTGCAAACAGTAATAAAAAGGATATTTTGGAAGACTTATTTTTTATTCTTCCTGTTAAAGTTATATCACTGCACAGAAGTGAATTCAATGAGAGAATGGAGGGAGGAAACAAGACTCTTTTCAGATGGAATGACAAAATCTTCTCTTTATCCTTTCATGGCCATTTCTGTATGTTTTCTAGAGATAATTTTGTGTAGAATAAAGAGACATTCCTAAGAGTAAGGACCTATGATCTCTTTACTCTCAGGGTAAGGACCTGCTCAGGAATTAAGAGAATCAGCTGTTCTCTGGGTTTTGACCCGATTAATCTTGAATTGTCTTCAGTACAACACCTAAACATCAAGAAATGTTTGTATGTCCTGCACTTGCCTCCATTCCCCTCTCCTTATGCCACTCTGGTAAGAAGAGAGATATGGATTTGAATTTATTCACATGGAAGAGGAATATGGATTCCCATTCTTGGAATGACTGCCTTATTGATTGGCCTATTGTATAAACAAAAAAGCCTTTATTCAGCATCTGTTGCTTTAGAACAATTTGGTTGAATACAAACAAGCAAACAAAACAGGAAACACTTTCAAGGATATGATGAGTTTTGAGCACAGTTGGGAAAGTTTCTTTGGGAGAGCTATTCAGGGGAAAATAAATTTAAGACTCTCCATCTCTAATTAACTAGGTGACTCTTGGTAACTGCACAATGAGAAGCATTGCAGTGCCATTCTGAGGTCCTAAGAGACCCTCTAATAGGGTCAGACATCAAAGAGTTCATTGCTAAAGTTTCCTAAGAGTTAAAGCTAAAGTGTTAAAAATTCTAGGTTAAATCCAGTTCCCAAATGGATGAAAACAGAAGTAGAAACTTTGAAAAGTTCTCAACATGTCATAAAATAAGCTGTCTTTGAATACCAGAGCTCAATCCCGTTCAATGGTATCAAATAAATCCAGATTTTAAATAACAAGTAAATAGCTATAGGAATGTGGCAAATCAAGGTTTCTACATAACCAACAAGCTTTCAATTTACTGCTTAGCTAAGTAGGGCAATGAAGTAATGCCACTTTACACCTGCAGCTATTCTACTTCCAATTTTCTACAATGCCACTGGCATTAATCAGTTGCATGGTTAAAATCATTAGGGAAAACAAATTAAACATTACTTTAAATGGAGGCTGAATGTATGATTTATACATTACACATATCTTGCTATGGCTTTTACACCCAGGTATGTCTAAGACTGAATTTCAGTGAAAATTTATACCACTTTTATGGTTATGTGAACCCATTATCAGTTTTTAAAATATTTTTATAACAGTGACTCAAAATCATTAGTCTATACTTTATCTTAGCTGCCTAATATTGTTGGTGGTCTAGGGAGCTGATCTCAGTTTCAGCCTTTTTAGGTATGAATATGTTTTTCTGTGCTTGCCTTATTATTTGTTTAGCCCATTGGCATTAATAAGCAGGGCTTTCCGGTGCTAGAAGTGTACGTATCAGCAGAGAGAGTGTGATTTACTGCTAAAAGTCAGGAAATAAGGATGCCTATTCTCTGAAAGCTAGCCATTTTTAATTAAATTCTCTTTCAAAAAGCAGAAAGGCCTCAAAGTAAAATACTGTGGTGCAAATGGTAATCACAGGGTTGTGGTTCTGCATTCTCTACAGATACACCAACAGTAGTGATGTAAGATCTTCAGATGTGTATTAATCATAACAAAACACTCAGAAGAACTGGAGGAAGTCTCCAGCATCCAAGGAATGAGTAATGCCATGAATTGAAGTTCCTACATGGGCAATCTGGGAGGGGAGTGTGTGTGAGTGTGTGAGAAATCTGATTTAGGGAGGACTTTATTTAAAATTTCTCCTGCTGAGGAAAACAGATGTCTGTCACAGCTGACCAAGGATCATTGCTTTACTTTTAAGACTCTGCCATCAACTTCTTATTAGAAGTAAGAATCCATCAGTAGTTATTATCAAGCACGTGCTGGCAAAACCACATGTGAAACACTGTGACTCTGTTGCACATGAACTCTTTTAATTCTCTGATGTGTTTCCTATCATTGATTGTATATGATCCCTGTGGAAAAGTGTGGTAGCCATGAAGTTTGCTAACATGGAATTGTTGACTTCTTCTTGTACGGTTCCTTTTCCTTGAAGAAAAGCCTGAAATGATACAGACAACCAAGTGCACTTCAACAGCATGCTTTTCATGTCCCCAGATTATGTGCCATCAGAGGAGAGTTATTGAACAAAAGCCCTCCTGACTGTTATTTAGCCTCCTCCAGCTGTACCCATTCCTTGCCACCAAAAGCTGACAGCCTGTTCTCAATGCCGGTGAGTGAAAACAGAAAGAATAAATTCAGAGACTGTGGAGTGGGTTTTGAGCAAAACTTTGATTTTTTGTTCAGCTCTGTTGTGGTGTGCCTTAAAAACATTAGGAATTTGGAGGCAAGAAAGTGAAATGGAAAACATTACCAACCTACTTAATGACCAGCTTAGGTTCTGCAAATTTGTCTTCAAATTGTGACAGCTTTTGCCCTTTAGTTATGTGGTGTAAATTAAACCAGCTGAATCAGAGGAGAACAGAATCTGTAGGCCTCATCATTAGCTTTCCTAATGAAACAAGTTTTCTACAGCAGAAATTGTATGTTTTCTTAACAGCTCAGCATTCTAGACAGAAGCTGATGTGGCAACAGACCAATGATATTCTGCGTTTAAGGTTATTCATAAGAGTCTAAATAGCACATAAATGTTAGATGGTCAGGGTTTCTTACATTCTCATTTTGGATTATTATTTACTGATGCAACTGAAAAAGCATCTTTGTGTAACACTGGAAGCATGGTAGGTCGCGTTGTGTTAAGCTGCAAACTCCGTTGTAGTTAAATCATAGCACACAAGAAATGTTACTAAAATTTCCTGCTTCGGCAATGTGTGAAGCAGCAGCTCGGTGTCTAAACCATGCAAGAGTTTCTGTGTAGCTGGCTCGTGACCTACCTTATGTACGATGTCTGACTGAGTATGCAGAAATCCTAATGCTAATAACCAGTTCTTTCTCTGCTCTTCATTCATGGTTGAATTCTACTGTTTTCTCTAGGGCAGAAGAAACCTTTTTCTTTTCCCAGAACACAGAAATAGATAAAATATTAATTCAGTGCCTGACTTCCCTGTTCAACTGAAGCGTGTATCAGTTCACTGCAGTTAGAAAGGTATATAGTCTGGCAGCTTGAAACTGTAGTGCTTTCCTAGGGACCCTCAGGAACAGAGTGTGTTTTTCAGTGTCCATTAGAAAGGTGAGTGCTCAGATCTATACTTCATTTCACTTTTATCCCTCAAACATGGAAACATAGCTCTGTGATTGTGCTTTTCACTTGAATAAGAAAATCTAGAAATGTTTGAATAAGCTAAATAAGAAAAATCTGTTTTTTACATTATATCTTAACACTAAGACTTGCTTTTGATAAATAGTTTTTATTTTCATGTGGCAAGTACAAACCCATTACTATTAATAACAATAACAATAATAAATGCTTACAAGTCTACCTCTACAAGTAGGTCACAAGTTCAATGCCTCCTAATTCCTTGAAAAGAAGAGATATTTTGGACATTCATTTTCAGATCTTTGCAACATTCCTTTTCTCTCCCTCCTTAAACTTCAAGAAATAAGGAACAATGGTATGTAACTCTCTTTCCACCCTTCATACTGCCTGAAATAAAGTCTATTGTGATCTTGTCTTTCCCTCAAATCAGAGAGAATAATACAACATTTTTCTTTTTTCTTTTTTTTTTTTTTTTATACTGCAATCAATCTAGCTTTGAGAAAATGTGCTGAATTGTAATTGTCAATTGTAACTTCATGTTCGCATAGGTAATGACCAGGGTTTGTAAATCTTTCCTGCCCTGTGGGCAATACATCCAAATGTTATGGCCACTAAACACCTAATTTACGCCTTCAAGAAGTAAGAAGAAAAGGGGAGCTCAAGAAGTAATTTGTGCAGGAAAGTGGCAATGGTTTTTTACCTCTTCATTTCATAATGCCAGGCCAGCAGTTGAGTCTCAGGGAATCAAGCAGTATCTGCTGCGGTAGCTTGTGTTGACTCTCTTTGTCCCAGGAAGGAGCACATTCTCTCCAGCCTTGCTGCTAATCTGGTGGTCTATGCCTCTGCATGTGAGCTTGTGAGCTGCAGTTACCCATGCAGTGCAAGCTGGCTACTCTTCCTGATATATTCCATTTGGGTAGAAACTTCATTATCCACTGAAGATGCCAAACTGCCTATGTCAGGAGAATGCAGTTTGACATTCAGATCTCAGCTGAGTGGATAGACATTGCAGGTTAAAAAGTGCAAGTAAGATACAAAAGATTAAGCAATACTGAATAGAGAAACAGTATTCTACCATCATACTCAGTTTTCAGACGTTAACAGAACATTTAGCTAAATTAAAGCACTTGTTCCTTGCCCTTGATGGATGAGAACTTTTGCCCTGCCACAAGTTTTTGGCCAGCTGATGTCTTGGAGCACAAAGATTGATTGCTTTTAGTTCTGTGCGATGTTGATTCTTACAAAAGGTTAATCTGATTTTAGGCTTACATTGGAATCTCTGCTAAATATTATGCAGAAGTGAGTTCCTTGGGTTAATTATCTCTTACAAGAATAACAATGCCAGTTTTAAAAGTGTTGGTTTTAAATGTCAGACTGACATCCAGCACTAAGTATACTAGAACACCTGAGTACTTGCACTATATGTCTTCTTGTTTTCTGGTGTAAATTCTTCTAAAACCTTCATCTCTACTTTCAGAGAATATACAGCCCACTCACTCGCCACTACCTGGCCATTGCTGTTCTCCTATAGATTTTTTATATTCACACAGTTTTCAGTCTCTGTAATGACATGATCAAAACTGAAAACAGTATCCGGGGCATGTCCTCATTCTCCGACCTGTAATGATGCATAACTCTTTTCCCACAGGGCTCCGCTACTTGATATTTTTCTCACAGTGCATTCTTCCCAGGAAGTATCATACAGATGCAAAATTAACTTGCCATGGTTCAGACCTCAGGTTTTCTACCTGCCACCAGAAACATATGAAGATATTAATTTTCTTTTTGTGATTATTGCTATATAAGAAATTGTAGTCTTAATGCATGTAGGTTTTCACTATTCTTTTATTTCCACTTAATGTTTGGAATAAAATATAGGAAAAAAAAGAACAAAACCTTAAGGTTATGGCTATTTCATGCATCCTGCTTCTGTTGACTTTGGCTTAAAAATGTTGCATGCTGGTCTGGACAAGGGACTGAGTTAAAAGCGGCCAGCTGGCTGGATATCTTAAGGGACTGAATTCCATTGACACAAGTGTTTTCTTTCTGAGGGAGAGACTAACAGACCATTATGATAATGGACAAAAAGTCACTGCAATATTTTAAAATAGAGAAAAATATTCCTGCTGGAGTGAGAGTCAAAGGCATTTTTCCCTGCCATCCCTCCCTCATGAAGTTTGAGTAGCCTGATTTTGTGTGTGGGGACTCCAGAGGTTTGGAAGTAACAGAATTTATTGCCATAAGCAGTATGAAAGTTACAGGGGTGCAAAGCTTCTGGTCTGCCTGTCACTTCTTTAACTGAAGATTTCAGGCTAACTGAATCTGTACTAGAACAGGTGCTATTATACTGGTAGTACCTGAAGGCTTTGATAAAGCATCATGGACTCATTATACTAGGAGTCCACTCACATTTATGGAGGAAACAAAAAAGTCATTTCCACACAGAAATTACAAGGGAAGTATAAAATAAGACAGAAGAAAAAAAAAAAAGAAAAAAAAAAAAAGGCAAGCAGATTCAGTAATCTATCTTGCCTGCCCAATGAGTTAATAGCACTTCGCACCAATTCATCTTTTTGTTTGGGATTGCCTTATTCCCTTCCATAGTCCCCAAAAGGAATTCATCAGAGAGCTAACATGGGCTATTAAGATACAGAGACTCTCGTGTGAGCTCTCCACGTGCATCTGAATCATCCCAGCTCTCTGGCTCTGGTGGTTGCAGCGCATTGTATATGACAAATAATTTTATGTTAACTGGGACCTACTAAGTCTGACAAATTATATGTATTTAATACACTTGCCTTAGGGAATATATAAAAGATAATGTGGTTTTAGTACTTTTAAAAGTAATTCCCAGTTCTCAAAACTCTGACAGAACAATTTTGTCTAGTTTTTCTGGCAACTGGATGTTTTTTCACATGGCTTTAGTTGCAGAGATCTCAATTGGGAACAAGAAAGCACAGATTTATACCTCAGCAATTACGTGATGCCAGTATGCTGTAATCTTTCTGGAAGAAGAACAGATGAGCAATAAGCATTTGAATCTAGTCTACCTGGGTTTTTTTCCTGTTAAACACCTTGTTGGCATACACAGACAATTGCTGGTGGGGAAAAAAAAAGAAAGAAAAAAAGAAACAACTAAAAACCCAGGTTTTATTTTTAAATGTCTCATAGCCCTATCAATATGCATGACCAGCCCAGTGTACACCAGAGGGGCTGCTAGCACTGCATGCATTCTTAATATGGTAGATCAAGGAAGAACCATTTTGACCAAGACTACTTGATAGCTTTTATTGCAATCTCCTTAGAAATAGAAAAGTATCCTTAAGTCCACTGCAGTGTAGCAGATCACTCAATAAATCTGGGCTTGCATTTTTGTGTTGAGATTTAGTTCTATAGATTTAGATCTATCTGTTGTTATTCTAGCCACTACACTTAAATTTTTTTAGGCATTCAGAGATACTTATCCTCTTCTCTCCAAAAGTTTGATGATGTGTCTTTAGAGAAAATGACTGAAATTAAAGAGCTATTGCAAGCAAACTGGAAAATATTTCCTAAACCTTCTCCTACCTTTTTTAACAGAAAATTTCTTTTCTGTATGTCTTATTTATTTTTTTCTCCTTTTTTATTTATTTGCATTTTTATTGGAAGAAAAAATGTCAAGTGGAAGATAAAATGAGTATATTAATTGTTTCTAACAATGGCTAATGACTGGCTAGAGGCTTGTAGACAGCTGAAGAGTTATTTCTTCAAGCAATGTTGCTAAAAGCAAAGGGATCATTTTAAACCCAAGCTTCAGGACTTGATTTCAGTAGAATTTTAGTGAACCTTAAATGGTCTGTGGGTTGTATATAACCCCCTTTTCAGTATTTCACTTTACTACAGCTATTCTTCTGTTCCAGAAGTTATTATCATTCAGTGCTGGCCTAGTGTTCTCCCACTACAAGTTAAGCTATAATAACTTCTACAAGTAGATGTAAATTAGTGAAAACATAATTATGGACTTATTTTTGCTATATTTAGTTGTAAATATATTGTTGTCATCTTTTAATACTCCATATTGATGGCTTTTTCAATATTTATATTTTTGGCTTGTTGTTGGGTTTTTAAAATTTATTTTGTCATCTATAGTAACAAAAGTAATTAAACCTCAGGATTCTTCCATTGTCCTCCAGGAGTCTTTCTGAAGTCACTTGGAGAAAGTTCAGTGTCTTAAGTATTGCCAGAAAACAACTCAAATTCAAAAACACAAAAAAAGCAGATTTTCCTGATTGATTTTTCAAGCTTAATCCTGAAAGTTTTTTTCCAGTAGTTTCAGTCCATCCTTTACTCTCATTCAAAGATTATTACTGATATATCGACAGACTGTAAAACTACAGGCTGCTAGTAAATGTAAAAACATTCTGTACAATACTGTTCTCTTGGTGTATTTGAATTAGATGCAGGCAGCTTTTCTCCTAAGTAGACCACATAAATTACCAAAATACTTAGGAGGAAAACAACTCTGTTGTGCTATTAGGAAGAGATGGGGATCTAAACTTGATGAATGTGTTATCATGATGTGAACATACCAAATGTTTGACTTAGCATGCCCTTTATTTGAGGTAATGTGACAAGTACTCTGTCAAATCGTGGATGGCTAGTATGAGAAATACCTTCAGTTGAAAACCTTTCTCAAACTTTAACATATCTCCAAGAGCTCCTTCAATATCCACAACTTCATGGGCTAATTTGCATATTTCCACCAGTGAGATACAATTGACACAAGGCTTCAGGTGGGAAAAAGTCAGTGGGCAGTGGTACCACGCTCTAAATGACAAGACAGGTCCTGAATCAAGAAGAAAAAGTGGAAGAGTTATAGTCACATCTGAAGTATGACGTGCCTGCCTAAGATGCTAGGAGCCCTGTTCTGTTTTTCACGCTGACATGGAATATGAATGACTGCAATGGAACAGAAAAACAGTGAAAAGCGTGACATGGGCATGTTTTCACTGGGAATTAAAGGCAGTGACCCACAGGTTAGCATCATGCTTTAAGATTCCTTTTACCTGAAAAGTTGGACAAAACCAAAACATATTTGAGTTGTCCATCAGAAATGATGCTGCATGCACTTGTACATGATGTATATAACACAATGTTACATACTATGTGCCATTTGTTTTTGAACAGCTAGGAGCAAATTTTCACTTGGAATTTTTTCCACTGTGTGGAGAGGAGTTTAGTTAACCATCTCAGTATGTGGAGATAATTATGAAAAGGCATGAGATAATTATGAGAAGACATGAGAGTGTAACCATTAATGGTATGACTAATATTGGCGGAGAATGACAAAACTCAGCCTGTTTCCAGGATAACGTAACTGCCTAAAAGTTGAATATTACTGGAAACCTTAATTTTTGAAAAAACCACAAATGCAAAAGCCTATAAGAGAAAAAACAGATCCTGGAATTCAAGTCTGAGCGCCTATTTGTTTAAAGTATTCAGACTGTTTGAATAGAGTTACTAACCCTTTGCTGGTAAAGTCAAACATGACTTTTAATTGCCTTATCAAGATGTCTTGCACCCATTATACCAACTGAATTTTGTGACAAAATTTTTTTGTCTCAGGACTGCTTTACTATATTTTAAATTTTGTCCTTCTAAACAATCTGCCTTGTTCTTCTAACAACTCCAGAAGATTTAGGAAAAGATGAGCAAAAAGATTATATTTACTAGACACATTTATTATGTGACAGAGCTACATTTATTTAGAAAGCATGGCCCAGCCACTTGACATCTCACAGATAGACCTTGAGGTTTATAAGCCAAAGAGAACAATTAGCAACTCAATTGCCCATAATAAATTAACAACAAATTGAGTTGTTATAATCTGCATTTATATTATAGTCAATATTTCCGACTGCCATGCTCCAAATAAAGTTCTGCAATATTTACAGTACAGTCCTTTATGCCAAAAGCACTACTCAACTCTTACATGTAGAGCAGGCAATGTGAGGAAAAATACAATAAAGAATAATATTCATAAAAATAAAAATAGAAAGTTTCAGCGTAATAGTCATAATAGCCTAGTACTGTATATGATGAAACACATTATCTGCGCCCTTGGAATATATCACAGCTGTGCAAGACGTTAATAGCCTCATGCACGCTTCCTTACGATATACAATGCATCAAATAAATCAAAATGATTTTTATGTGATAAAGCCAGCTATATTATACCTAGAGGTAGTCAATTAAGCAATAAGACATGACAATGGGTATATTGCACTAATTCGTCTTCAGCTCAGTCATGAAAGGTGTTGAGTTATCTCTTTCTCAATCTTTCCCCTGCCCACTCCCAGGACTTCAAGTGAAAGCTGAAGCTATTCAGTGCCTCACAGGATTAAACACCCAATAATTTGCATTTTGGTCTGATGTATTCTTAGAGAATTTTTCCAGGTACTTGGGTACCAGCTCCCATTCAGTGCCTGGTTTTGAGTGTAACATTATGAATTGCCTTCAAAGTATTAATGACACTTTTTTATGTTTGGCTTGAGTTAGAACTATATATCTCACAAGAATAAATAAAGTTAAAATATGAGATACGTATGCTTGTCTGCTTGCTGATAGCTACTGGAATACTTACAGTTCCAAGGTAAGCGAGTAAAGATACATGAAAATAGGATTATGTATGTGTGAAACTGTTTACCTCTTTTTCTAAATAATCTCTTTTCTGGATGTTTTTTTTTGATGCAGATGTAGGTACATGATATGATTGCTAGTGTGTATGGTTTGCCTTGCCTTAAAGCTAGGGTGAAACTAGATCAGAACTCAAGTTACCAGAAAAGCCTGTTTCAATAGCTAAAGCATTCAAAAGGATGGTGGGAGTTTGTCTGCAGGAAGAGATGTACTAATGGATTGAACAGAAGGTACCTGCATGGCTATCCCTTCATCATTTAATAAAATTGTGGTTATATGGACTGTGGAGTTCCTTTTCTCTTCTCTCTCTTTCCTCTTTATAAATGGGACGTCCACCTACTTCTGGATGGAGATGGCCCTCGAGTCCCTTTAAGTCCTATGTTGTGCGATTCTGCCCCTACCTGCTGATATAGTTCGTATCATCTGCTAACCAAGTTGAACCTCACATACCTGAACTCGTTGGTCACAGCATGGATGCTGTTGGAAAAATCTTTGTGGATGGAATGAAGTTTTCCTGAAATCCCTAAATATCATTTGTCTATTTGTTATCAGATTTTGTAACCAGACTATATGGACATGGGGTTTTGTTTAACGATTTGCACATATTCTTGAAGAAACAGAATGCACACATTATTTTGATTCAGAATGTCCCATGTGAAGAACTATCAAAGGTGATTAACTGATGTAATTGCTGCTTAGGACAAGGCAACTTTGAAGAACAATTATATCCTGTAAAATTGGTAACACAAGACTCTTGCAATCAAGATATATCTGATACTTGTTGGATGAATAGCCAAAGATGTGTCCTTAAGCGAACTATCTTCATTATAATACTAAAAATCACACACCTTTCACCAGATACCCTGGCCCACAGAGACCCTTCTGCAATAAGCATGCATATTTAACCAATAAGACTGTGTAACCGTTATGTAGATTTCCATCCAATCAGTGTTAGAGGATTGGAAGTTAACAAATTAACGTTCACGTAATTGTGTATAAATGTGATTGTGGAAATGACCAAGGTGTGCTAGTTCACCGAGCACTCAAACTTGCACAACTTTGTATTAAAAGCAATATCTTGTATTCTTAGACATTCTCTTTGATTTTGTACACTGGGTAATGAACTCACTTTTGAGACAACATATTCAAGCAGCTGCAAAAGCTTCAATTCCTTCTCACTGTTGATAACCTTCTATAAACGGCTTAACAAATCAGACTGGAGAAATCTTATGGCAGTGTCAAGAACACTACAGAAAGTATTTTTTGCTATTGTATTCTGTATAATTTAAATACAATGTTCTCATTATCAGACTAAAAGGAACTATCAAGTAGTTAACCACAGAGAAGACATAGAGGTAGGGAGGAATCCTTATTTAAGAAAATGACTATATGGTTACATTAAAGTGTGTGCTTAAGTGCTATTAAATATCTAGAGGAAGATCACTGTGAATGAAAAAGTAAACGTCACCTGTGGATTATGTAACAATATGTATTCTTACAACTCATTTTAAGAAAAGACACCCAGAATGTGATATACAGCTCATAGTTCAAGCCCATAGAGGACTGACAATTCAACTTCTGTAAAAATCATCTGTATTTATTATACACTAAATTAAACTAGTTACATACACATTGAGCCTCTGAGAAAATCACTATGAAATGAGTGTGCATAAAGGAACCAAATTCCCATGTACAGGAATGTTTTGGCTAGGTTCAGGCCTTCTTAAGGGAGTTTAGAAGTCTGGAGAACCTGACCTAATCGTTCCAGGTTTCACTTTTATTCACTGCATAAATTAAAGGCGTTGTAAAGAAGTGTTTGGGTATCTCCTCCAATGATGCCATGGAAAAATCTCAACACCAGTATCCCATGAATATTTTCATATTCAGTTTATGAAGCTAATTAAAAACCTTTTAGTTGAAAAAACATCATTATAGAAGTCTGGATTAAATTTGCCAAAATAATAATGAATTTGCATATTGTCGTGACACACTTCATGATACCACAGAAGGCAGTGTTAAATACCAGATCTAACACTTATTCAGTAGGCAGAGAAACTCTGTTTCAGCCATTCAAATGTTGCCCGTTTATGCCAGCAGGAAATACAGCCCAAGTCCCCACACCACCTAAACTGCAGCAGCAAGTGAGGATATGTAGTATAAAAACAAAATTACAATTTCATTAGGCAATACTACTTTAACATCTCAAAGATCAAATAGTTGTAAGAAAGAGCTGCAGGCCATGCCAGCATTGTTATTTTGCTTCTTTCCAGGCCCTGTAAGGTCTTACTTTCTTTTAGTGCTCTACTGGACTGATAAGAAGATAAATCTCTTGTCAGTGTCCTTTTTATAAAAAAAAATAAAGAAATTTCTAGTGCCACCTATTGGTACAATATGAAAACATCTAACAGGCAAATTGGCTCACCACATGTAGTATAGAAAGTGGAATATATGACCTGCTGACTGTCAGAGGAGGAAATATATCTGTTCCCTATGATTTTTTAAAAATTTGTCTTCTTTTTCTGAAAACAAGTATTTTAAATATTTATAAAAGAAAAATCAGTTCTGATCCAGTCAGTGCTTGGTAGGATCATAAATCTTCTCCTGCTTCACAAGGCATTTTAGGAATGAAACAGGAGTTCTAAATTAAGTCCATTTATAAGTTCAGTTGAATTAGGCTAATATAGAACCAGCATAGTTGTTGATTAGAGGGGTGAGAGAAGGAGGACAACTCCTCAGGTGTTATTAATGCAGGATAATCAACAGCAAAAGAATGAAAAGTAATAAGCTGTTACATCCAGCTCCATATCTGCTTTTTTGATTTCTTACTGTGGAACACTTCCATGACTATAGAAAGAGTAACCAATAAAATTCAAAACAGTTGCAGAAATTAAGCAATTATTAGTATCTTGCAAGGGTTTCATCACTCCAAACTACTGCTGCCTAGCCTTTAAGATTCTAGTTGTAACAGCTATTTCTTTTTCCTTTACAGGAAGTAAACACAGTGCCTTCTGAGGGCAATTCATCTCACCAGTCACAAACACCTTATCTTTGGCTGGAACGAATTACCTTCTTGAGATAACTATCTTTCTCCATTGACCACAGAAGACTAGATTACTAGCTTGGACTAGACATGTAACTTTGAGATAGCTAATGGTAGATGAATCCTACTGCTGAGATGCAGGTACAAGATTAAAGAAAACAAAACCAACCAAACCAAAACACACCACCTTCATTAAATAAGGTATTTAAATACATCCCTAGGTTCAAGAATGGTAACAGCACTACCAAAGTCAATTGAATTGTCCATTACAGACATTGGAAAGGAAAAGGAAATATTATTGACAGCGAGTTTCAAATAGTTTTCATTTTAAAAAGTTCAAACTGGACTCATTTTCATTTTCCTGAAAACATTGATGACACATTAATCAATGTCTGTATAAACAGTTATTAAAGTATTTACTGAAGACTGTTCTTTGTAAAAAAAAACCACAATTTCATCAACCATTAAAAAAAAACAAAGCAAAAAAAAAAAAACCAAACCCCCAAACTTCCTTTACTTTGATTTCTACAAATATTGATTAAATTTTGAGGTAAAAATAATAATAAACAACATATCTAAAAGAAAGCCATGCTTGCGCAAGATATTTTTGTTTAGAACCAAAGCCAGATTTTAATGGAGGAAATTTTCATATGAGACACTTGAGTCATCTCTACTATTTATACTCCTGAAAGTCATCACTAGTAAATAATTCTACTGAATCAGGATCTGAACCTAAAGTTCTATGTAGGAATTCATATCTGGAAAAAAAGCCCAACGGTAAAGCCAATTAATAAGTGTTTCATGCATTTGACATAGGAAGGACAAATGGGAATTCACACAGTATGTTAGAAGTTTAAATTCTGCTTTCATTTTTTAATCCTACTTTTCATAAACCAGCTTTGTCCTTTGATCCTCGTTGAGATTTACCTGGTCACCTGTTTCTGAAATACAATGATTAATTTGGTTATTTAAATTGTCAGTGTCAGAAAAAGAGCAAGTGAAAAAGCATTACCAGAAGAAGAAAATATATAACAGAGAACATAAATTAACAGAAACCCTCAGGATGAAGGTGGAGAATGCAGACCAGAAAGTCAAAGTGGCAAGGTAGAGAGCAAGAACCAGGCTGGTAGAAAGAAGCAGGGCTGGAGAATAACGGCCTGTTTTCTTTCCCACTAAGTCAGTGGGAAAAGTCCTATTGACTTAAAAAGGAAAAGATCAGACCATATTTACGGAGTGTGTTTATTTTGCTATCGAGTTGGTATTTATGCTTCTATTTAAGTCTAAGTCCATGATGCAATGCTCCGTTTTATCTAGTGTCTCCTTCTCTGTGTTCCTCTCTGCTTTTTCTTTTTTCTCCTCATGGATGCTGGCTATGTTGAATTCAGTTACACTGGTGCTTGTATATTTGATTAAAAGATAGTTGTCTGAGTTATTTGAAGTTGTGCTAGGAGAAAGACTTCATTGTTCAAGGGTTATTATTACTCTGTCTCACGCTCTATTTCTCCCTTTCTCTCCTAAGGTACTGCAGTGCCTATAATGAAGTGAATCCAAATGACTACTTTGAGACTGGCAAAGAACCTGACATGCACACAAAATATTCTTTTAACATTGGTCTGAACTAATCATCTATAAGGGATTTTCTATTTGATTTATGGGATTTGATTCTCCCATGTGTTTTTCTCCTAATGTGATTGTATCAATGCAAAATCAGAAGCACTGGCAAAAAGGCTGGCATGCTTGCAGTCTGCAGGACCTCATGAAAAATTCCAGAGGGGCTGGACTAGCCTCTGGGTAGTAATAGGGAAAGTCTGATGGAGTAATAGCAACATGGAAGGTATTAGCACCTGTAGGGCAGATTCCCTCCAGTGTCTCTGTTTTCACTATACAAGTGCGAGAGGGTGTGGGCTTCCCCCGGTGTGTGTAAAGGAGGCGCAGCAAGTGGCTGCCCGGCACTGAAGTTTCTGTTCCCCTTGTACTGATTCAGCTGTCACAAAGAACAAGTAGGTTAAAACTTCTGCTACAGAGTGCTAAATTAGATGATGCTATTTTGTCATTAAAAGAAAGCTTATGGATAAGTTCACAGTTTAAGGTTTTAATACAACCTGTGAAACTCAGGATGACATTAGAGTTTTCCTCTTTATTGTTTTTTTTGACAAAGTCCCCCAAAGAGTAAAGCTAGCAGAGAAACCTGAGCAGTCCTATCAACACATCCTGACAATACTTCCTCAGGAATGAGCTGCATTTTTTTTCTGCTATGTTGTGATCAGTATTTTCTCTAACTTCCAGCACTTGTTGCTTACTCTTTCCATCAGTCTTCTTTATTCTGGTCCCTTAACATTTTTTCTCCTTTTTTTTCAACTGATTTTGTCCTCTCCTGGTCTCTCACCATGTTCTTACAATTAAATGCTTTTAAAGAAACATTTCCAGCAAATCAAGAAAGTAACATGATGTTGTTTCAAGTGAACTTAGCCCTCTTTTTGTAAGTTTGACTTTTCTCCCCCTTCCCTGCAACAATTTACCAGGTAAACTGCAGGGCTGGAGCAATGACAATGCTTCTGTATTGGATCACAAGCATGGACTTGGGGATGCTTTTGAAACCAAATTGTGATTACTAATTCTGGGTAGAATTATGCCTATATCTGAGGAGAGCTTTTTCAGATCTCTTGTACCTGCAGTTTTGAGTGTGTAACCATAACATGAGTAGGTTTAATATAAGGAAGGATAGGAGTGGTACAATCCTCAGCTTGGGATGTTGCTAGAACCATCAGCTTAAAGCACCTTCATGCCACAGGGAACCGTGTAAGTACACTACCACCAGATGACATTGGTCTTGTTAGCAAAAGTACAGAATAACATAACCACAAAGCTTGGCAAAAGACAATTGGGATGTAGCCTGAAAGGATTCAAATGTTGTTTAACCTCTGCATGACTACTGAAAGACAAGGCACTAAGCAATAATAATATGAGGCTAATAGTCATGATGATTTTGGGTGTCCAGTTCTAAACTTTGTTTAAATCACTTTTTTTTTTTCCCCACTGAAGATGGGAAACATAAGCATAAACCTACTGGAAAGATAAGCACAGGACTATCCACATCTAAGTACTCCATAACCTTTAAAATGATTGAACAAAAATGTTGAATTTCAGTGACTTTTCCATTTCTTCTAAAGCTAGGATTTCTGATTGTGTGTCCTCTCCCTCCATTGTGCTGATACTTTTGAAGGTATGCATATGGAAACATATGCCATGATATTAACTATATGGAGGAGATCGGTGCATAGTGGCTTCCCATTATTATAAATGGTTCTACCTTAGACATCAGGAGAAATTCACATCTCAGGAGGATAAAACAGTTTTTGTATTGCTGCACTAGTTAAAGAGCATTGACCCAAGAAAAGAGGTTCTCAGTACGAACAACCTACTTAGGACACATAGTCTAAGAATATTTTGCTTCTAATTTAAAAACAAAGAATTTTCCTTCACCCCTTTCTTTGCCTCCCACAAATATAATAATTCATTTTACAGGTTTTTTGCCAGGTAACATACAGTTCAAAAGGTTCCAGAAGAGCTCAAACAGTGGAGATGTCTTCTGAGAGAACCACTAAGTTCTAGGCTATTTCATTTTTGTAGTCAATGCCCACTCTGAGCACTGAGGTCTAGATTTGGGTCACCTTACCCAGGTTAGAATTATAGGCACTTTGCAGTGCTGCAGTTCACTTCCAGATGCTCTTTCCATCGTAGAGCTCTAGGACAATGTTAATGGCATGTGTAGTCTTAAAACTGGGTCAGCACTAGGTCTCTGTAATGTAGTCTAGGTCTAGGTCTCTGTTCACACATACTGAGTGGAGAAGGAAAATTAGTATGCTTTCAAATAGTACTAGACTTTTTTTCAGACTTTCTAATAGTTTTCCCAATGAATGTTGAGTTCAATTTGTTTTACATACATCAGCATATTGGTGGCACCCTACCTTTCCCCTGTATAAATAGACACACTCTACCGCACAAGCTTTCAGCCTATAAAATTTCAAACTATGCCTTTTTTAAAAAAATTTGTGTTTCAAAAGCATCAAAAGACAAAAATCCTGTGGGAAAATTATGCCCCATTCCATAACTCCTTTTGTCGCTAAATAGAACCTTAAACCTCTTCAATGCCTTTATAAGGAGCTTTGCTTCTGAGATGCATTAACCCACCCACTTCCTCTCCATATCCCATTGTCATCCCCTTTGAGGTTTATTTCCCTGTTTGCCCTTTTCAAATGCTAGCATTTGTAAAAAGGGTCTTTCAAAGACATTGTGCTCAAGCCTTGATAGCAAAGGGTCTTCTCATAGATACAAGTGCCCACGCTTCTTTCACTCTTTTTGAAAAGGAATCTGAAAAATAACAAATATTAAGCTGTTAGAATGGGCTTTGTTTTAAAGTGCCTTCTTTGTTCCCCTCCAGCAATTTAAAAGAAGGATGTTTTCCAGGGAAGGGATTCCTCCCACTGAAGTTGACACAAACTCTGCCTTTAAAATAGGTGGAAGTGGTAGTTGGCCTAGACTGGTTTGCACAGCTTAAGGATGTGTTGTATAACTATATAGCCCAAGAGAGGTCTGTGCAAAACTTCGTGGGAAACAATGGGAAAACACTGTTTTTTTAAATAAATTTTTAAAAAAAAATCTGTTTTTTTACAATATAGAAATGGAAATAATAGTATGCCTGTATAGCACTTCTCTGTTTCTTTACTATATGTAAAAGCCTGTAAATTTCAGTGTATATGCTTGTAGGAGCCAGATCAAGTATTTCATAGACTGGATTTGCAGCTCAGGTAAAGCAGTGTAAATCAAGAGTAATTCCATTACAAATAATTAAGTTAGTATACCACTACACAAGCCCGGAAGAAGCGTGTGAAGATTGAAACACTGTAATTGCATTTGTTTCCAGAACAGATAGAGCATCATCGATATTTAAAAAGACATTGCTCAATAAATTAGTACCAAATGAAACATTGGAAAGAAAAGAAGCTTACAAGATATCATCTCTGAGGACCTGCTTAAATAATATTTTTTTACTTAGTTAAAGTTTGCCTTAAAAATAGGGAAGCTCAAACCCACTAATGACTAGCATAACCTGACACTGTCAAATCCCCAGTTAATGAAAAAATGAAGCCAAGAAAAATCATACAGATTAATAAATGAGAGAAAATGCAAAGATTTTGAACTTTATTTTGGGTTTGGTTTTTTTTTCTTTAACCTTTATATGTACTTAATATTCAAAAATTCTTCTAACAAGGTAGTTTTAAGTTTCAAATAGGATTTGTATGAACTTTGGGTGGGTTTATCACCGTTTGTGGACTCCTTATAAGCTATCCTTAATGGACTTGAGTGTCCAAGGTTAAAAATAAATGGCTCAGGGAATAAGCCTAAGCAGACAGTAAATGGTAAAAAGTGAACACTGAAATAGCATTCTGTTCCAAACTGTTGCAATTGAAACAGATACAGATGTCTGATTAACCAAGGAGCACCAAATTATTATCTGAAAAATGTTTAATTCTAATAAATCTACTTGTTAGTTTAAGTGAGAAAAGGAATCAGGACTGTTTTTAATTTAGAGAATAGCTTTTTTTTTTTTTCCTATGAATTATGAGAATAAAGTAATTTATACCTAACATTTTTTTCTGCTTTTAAACTTTATTGATTTTGAATCTGATAGCAAGTTCTTTAGTTCCCAAAATATGCTAAAAGGAAACAAATGGAATAACAATTTAATGAGATTTATCCCAAACAAATGAAATTAGAAACATTATCCTTGCTTAACAAGAATTATACAAGAATCTATGCCTTGTTTCTGCAATATACTTTAACAAGACTAGTCCACTTTTTAATCCCAGTGTTTTGTAACCTTTGATCACTGACTAGCAAATAATTTGAAGCTTCCATTTTTAAGAGCCTTCCTCCTCTTAAGTATTCCCTTGCTTTAGATTTTCAGTAAATATTCATTGATGCAATTGTATATTACCCTTTTCAAGTCCTTAGTTCACTATTTCTCATTCTCAGTCAGGTGTTTTAGATGACTGGTTCATACCTAATCATTTTGCTGTATAATAATAGACTTCAGATTCCATCCTTGTCAGCTTCCAGATTAAGGGATAAAACTAAGAGAGAAATGTTTGGATTAAGGGATAAATTAAGGAATATTTACCTGGGCAATGAAATTGGTGAGTTAGCAAAATATGTGGATTTACTAGCTTTGGTGCCTGGACTCATTTCAAGACTAAAGGTGAATGGGTCAAAGGAAGGGAAATATTATCTTTGTGTTTTCTTAACCCCTGGATTTATTAGAAAGATAACCTGCCATTGGAGAAAATATAAAGTAACATCATGACATTCTAATTTGCACCATCTGTTGATAATTGCCAATTCCCTAACATGTCAAATGTGAAAGGCTGAGAGGATGGAACAAAGATGGATATGCTTAGTGCATGCCAATCAGTTTTCTTTGTAACAGGGGGGATCTACAGCAGCTGAAAAAGAACTAAGAGTACTCTGGGAGCCGTAACAGAAATAACGGCATGAACTACTAAATTGCCACAAAACATAAACTGGAGAGAGGAATGTCTGTCTCCCTATACTTTGCAATAGCAGCCACAGGACATCTCTGTATGTTATATTTTTTCCTCAAGGGTGATATTTAACGGAACACAGCATATGAAAACAGAATATGCTGTTTCTCAGTCCTGAAGACATTTCCCTGAGTAGACAAGTTTAAATGCTTTTATGAAGAATGTACCTGGACAGCCAAGCATCTCTTCTTGGATCAGCATAATGCAAATAGCATCAGAATTGATGCTATCTAGGTTGTACTTATTTGTAAGGCTCCCCTACTACTAATCTCTGTTGTTAAACAACTGGAGTCAGGTGAACCAGTCAGGTGAACCAAAATAAGCAACTTTTAAGTATGAGAAGAATACGAGGATCACTGTAAATTAAGCTATACTAGCTCTTTCCACCATTTTTTCTCAGACTGTAGACAGAGACTGAAATGAACTGTAATTCCAATGTGTTACTTTCGCCCATCTGGAGGATGCAGTCTTAAAGCCCAATGAATGGACTAGCTCCCATGGGCACTTCCTAATCCATTCCAAACGGAAATCATCTGGGTTAATCTGAAGAGTTTAAATAAGAAGTACCCACATAATTCTTAACCATTGGCACAGCTGAGAAGGTAGCACTTCTGACTAGTGGGTGCTGAGGAGCAGGTCTGGGCTCTTCTAGTTGTGTGAACAAGCGTTAATCTTCTCTTTGTTCAGCCTAATTCTATATTCTGAGCTGCAGGAGCAGCTACTATGACTGCTAATGCTAGTTTAAAACAAAAGTTCCACTTTTTAAAGAACATTTTTGTCAGTCAAAATTTTTGGCATTTTCTAAAGGAATTCAAATTTAGCACTCTTTGACAAGCAGGATAGTTCTTCAATATGCCTGTGGCTTTTCTTGGTTGAGAAAAGAGGTATATTAGACTTAAAAGGAAAGAAACATACAGAATCTGCAAGCTTTTAAAAAAAGAAATATTTAGATCTTTCTTATTGCCTGGTGTTTATGTATGTAAATGGTTTTGTTTCTGTATATGACCACATATAATGACTCAAACTGTACTGCAGAGAATTAGACTGATGTTATAGATATAGAAATAAAACTGGACTCAGCTGCTAAAGTTACTTTTATATTTCTGTATGATCAACACCATTTATAGAAAAAAAAGATCTTTACTCTGCTGCTGTAGCTGCTTTGATAGCTCTGTATGTGTGAGAGAAACTCCGGTTTAGAAAAGTTTCACAACTGAATATCATGTTAATACAATAAGAACTATGTACACTAAAGAAAAATAATCGTGTTAACATCTTAAGACAATCTTGTACCAGGAAAGATACGAAAACCTTCCTCATATCTGAAGACAGGGAATGTGAAAGCAACTACTGACAGTTAAAGGTGAAGGAAAATATATTCTTTCTGTTTACTTACCCTTGGTAGAGTTTAAATTGTTTCAAGATGAAAGAGTTTTTGTGGGAATTGAGCTGATTTGAATCTGTTTGCTCTGCTGCTGTTCTTTTTATTCATCTGTAACATTAGCCTTTGCTCAGGTAACTGTTTGCTAATGGGCAAAAGACCACCAGCTAATTTCAGAAAGAACAAAGACAGATATTATACAATCAATATTCAGGTATTGATTCTCAGTTTTCTGTTCCTGCCATTGACTACAGCAACAACACAACATCTGCAGCTGGACCACCTTAATGGTGATAATCTCACAAGTTAACCAGAGGTGGGTTTGTTCCATATTTAGAGAAGAGACTGTCATGAAAATGTCATGATGCTCTTAAAAATACTGTGAATTATTTTATATGGACACTCTTTCCTCTTATTATCTTCAGAAAATCAATCAGTAGGGAGGAATTAAAATTAAGTCCTTACCAAATTTACAGTCCTAGTATAGATTTTGTAAATGTGATCTGTTGCTTGTACCAAATCCAAGCTATTTTTCCTGTTAAAAAATCTCATTATTCCATTTGTTGGACTCTTCTCCCTTTCTTCTCTCTGAAAACAACAGTGCCTTCTTCACCAGCTAGTCACCAAATCAACATGAAGCACTGATTCTTTAGATGCTTTTTGGTAATGACAATATAGAATGTTTGATCTTGGCACACACACACACACAAATTATTATCCATTATTTATCTGTTATTCAATTCACATGATAAATACAGGTAAATGAAGAGTCTGTTAGTAAGGTTCTCTCTTTTGAAAGGTCAACTGATGATAAACTACAAGAAGCAAACAGTGAAACCAACTACTCCAGAGCATTCAGGAACTTGAATGGAAGGAGGATCTGAATTTTATTTAAACCAAAGGGGCAAAATCACCTGAATCACATAACCCAAAGGAGGAGGAGGAGGATGAATCTTCCAGTGCTGCAGAGCTAACTGGGTATAAACAACTCAAAGGAATACTGGAATGAAAAGAGATCAAATACAATCAGAAAGAAGAATATATAGGGACAAAGTAAAAAAACAAACAAACAAACAAAAAGTTAAAAAATGAGAAACTGGGAAGCTTTATACTTCTATACTTCCTATATATTGTTTGTGAGTCAAGCCACATGAAATTGCTTTAATCACATAAATAAAAAAAAAAAAGAAGAATCAGCAGTAATATGCAATGAGACTAGGAAGATATCTATTTAAATGAATATTTTCCTCAGTTTTCTATGAAACTGGTGATGCTGAACATGAAGACAAAGGTAAAGTGATGAGTGTGTGAACAGAGGTTCAGAAATGGAAATTACCGCAACTGAGGTAAATGCGAAATATAAAGATCTTAAAGTATTCAAATCAGAGGAACCAGATCATTTTTATTTAGGAACTTGGAGCGAAATGGAACATAGAATTTCAGATTCAACAGCCAGAATTTGTAATAGTTTTTTATTTCCTGAGTTGTTTCAGATTACTGGAGAACAGAAGATAAAGTATAAAAAGGAAGGCAGAGTGACAACCCGTTAGTCTGATAAATAATAATATGCAAGGCTTCTTCTGAAAGACATTTTGAAAGAAAGAATAAGATATTGCCAGGTTAAACTGATAGAATTCATTGAAAAATAATTGATTTTCTAGACAGGAGAAAAGAACAGATCTAATCAATCTATTACCACACAGGAATTGTTAGTTAAGAAGAGGAGAAAAATGGGATTAACCTGGGAATTATAAAGTGGGGAAGGGACTAAAGGAGGGATGACAACATGAGTAAAGAACAGGAAGGAATTCAGGTAGAGGCTGCCACTGCAGTTCCTCAGTGACTGGTCTCTTGAGTGATTTCATTAATATTTTCTGTAATAACCTTGAAAGAAATATGATACTGAGTTACACGAAATATTTAACTTGTTAGGAAAACTGGCATATCATGCAGAAAAAATTGGATGACCCTGAGTACTGGAAAAATAGGAATAGAATGAAATTCCATGGTATGAAATAGGTGGTCATACATTTAGGAATTAATAACAACTCCTCCCCCAAGTAAATCAGGAATCCATCATTTGGAAATAACTGAGTAAAAAAATCTGTCTCTACACATCGTAGACAACTATGTACCATCAAGATAGTATGACCATGAAAAAGACAAATGTGATCCTACAAAGTATCACCTGAAGCATTTTCAGGAGACAGGCAGAAATCAATGACATTGTACAAGGCCAAGGTAAAATGTCATCCAAAATCCTGCATATAATTCTGATCACCTGCAATCAAGAAAAGACACATTCAAGCTGGAATAGGTTGGAGAAAGGCACCTAAGATCAGGAGAAAGCCTTCTTACAAAAAGAAACAAAATGTTCTTTGGTAGTTTAGACAGAAAAGGCGGCCAAGAAGGGCTGAAATTATATACAAGGAGTGAACATCAGGAAAAGAATATTAGAACTATTTAAGTTAATTGATAATATAGACACAGGATTAAATAAAAAATAAAAAAAAGACCACTAGTCAGGTCATGAATAAGCATAGGCACAAAACAAGAATAAGATTTCTGCCATAAGAACAATGATGTATCTACAGGAAGAAAGAAGACCAGAAAAAAAAAAAATCTGACCTAATTTTAAAGTAGAAGAACTTGTTTAATTTATTAAAAGTTTTATGTGATATAGCAACTTGTAACATCAGGAGCTGAACTACATTTAAATCTTTTTTTCATCCTAGTCCCATGTTCCTAAGTATTTGCTGACTTACCAGTAAGATGGACTTATCACTGGCTAATGTAAATCAAAATTATAGATTTCAGCCCTTTGTCATTCTGCCAGAGGAAAACCTTAATCAACAGCAGCAGTACATGTTGTATACAACTTCTCTTTGAGTTATATGTACTACTTTAATTTAGTAGTGAAATCAGAAGCCTTTGTTGTGTTAGTACATTTCCAATTTTTATTTTATATAATTTTTCTAAGACAAAGGGGGATTTTGTCTGAAATCGCTGCTGTTTTGCTACCATACTTTTCATTCACCTTCCAATTTTTAAAAGGTAGGTTTACAGGGTAGGTTAGTAATTGGCAAGATTGCAGGTGTGAAAAGTCTGTCACAACATACCATTTCAGGACTTCCCAGGGACTCCAGTTGGAGCTGTGTATGTCCCATCAGGAAGGTAGGAACCATCTGTTTCTAATGGGATAAGGGTTCTCTTTCTAACCCTGCAGGGCTGCAAGATACTGAATTTACAGTCTGTCTCTCCTTTAAAGACAGAATGCATTTGGAAAGGAAGTTTGGGAGAAAGAAGAAAGCAATTCTTTGGCAGAAAGATGTGTAGGTGTGGTGCTTAGGGGCATAGTTTAGTGGTGGACCTGGCTGTGCTAGGGTAGTGGTTGGACACGATCATCTTAAAGGTCTTTTCCAACCTAAACGATTCTATGATTCTATGAGCTTGAAAATGACGGAAATAATCCATGAAGAAATGACACAATGCAGGAGAGACTAAAATATTGCCTTAATTTAATTTATCACAGTGTTCCATAATCAGGATATAGTTAAACTCATAACATGGTTATCACTCACAGAGCTGATTAAACAGTCCATTCACTAGAATAAAACTGATTTTAGACTTTGCCAGTTCATGATGACAGTGCAAGAAAACGTTCAGGTATCTAAATATCTACAGGTAGTTAGATCTTGAGGACAGAAAAATATAAACTGAGCTTAGTAAAAAATTTTACGGAAAAAGGTGAATGTGTAAAAACACTAGGTTCTCTACTAAATGTTATTTACTGGAGAATAAAATTAAGCAAGACAAAGCAAAAAGAGCAAAGCAATGCAAAACACTATTCCCCTCTACTGATATTTCAGTATAAACTGAAGAGGAATCCAACTGTCCAATAGGGGCGGTTAAGTACTTCCTCTCCAAAAATGTGGGGAATTGGTCCTTGCAAGAGGAGGCTACACAGATATCTAAACTCCCTGCACCCTCAATGGTGTAAGATGCCTCTGGAGGCTTGGAAAGGGATGTAATCTATGCTTCACTTCAGATTCTGCTGCAGGGGAGAGAGCTCTTACTGATGGTATTCTACATACTGATAATATTCTGTATTGGCAGTATATAGAATAGAGGTGTCTCCTTCCATGATGTCACCCTGAAATTAGGATTTAACTCTTCTTACCTCTTCTCCTGATAATTCAGGAACAAAGGGGAAACATGAATTGTCTTCATCGTTTGGGTTCCATCCTGCTGACAGTTGCCCTTGCTAAACTGCTGGCCACTCTTTATACTGAAAGTTAACATTTAGGGCAGCTTTGGGGGATGAAGCAGGACACTAGACCCAGAGTAGAGACAACAATCTCATTCTTATTCCTTTAAGCCATCTAGTTTCTTTCTTACCAGATAAAAATCGGTCTTTCTTTCCTCTTGTCCTGTGACTCAACTGCTTGATGGTAAACAAGCTGAGTGTGGAAAAACTCCACAGATTTGGTGGTTTGGGGATTCTGCCAGCATGTAAGTGTTCAGTCCCCACTTGTGGAGTAGCCTAGGACCTAGAACAGGGCTCTAGCACTAGTCTGGAACAACCCTTTATAGGAAAAATAATAATAATTAAATCCCAGTCAACAGCCAGCAAGCTGGAGGATGCTAATTATAGTCCTATAGTTCATGTTTGTCAAGCTTCTCTAAAGACTTTGACAGAGTTCAGGTGTCTATTTGCACTGCTTGGTGTGAATGCAGTTCCCATATCTGGGCAATTAAAATTAAGCACCCAGGGGGCTTTAATCTAAGAGTAAAAATACCTAATTTAAATGCCTTAGGAATTAGACTATTTCCAGAAGTATATAAGTATTGGATTTCTTTTAAGGACTTTGATAGGGTTTAGGCAGAGTGTATGTCACCTTGGATTCCTAGACTTGGATTTTCAAAACAGCTGCAAAGACGCACATGAAGAATGGATTTTAAAAGTAAGTTGACAGGCTGTCAGTTTCTTGCATATTAGCAAAGTCTCTGTAAATAGGCATTATTAGCTGTAGAAAGAACTGGCTTTCCTTTAACTTCATTTTCTGTTTTGTTAAGACAAACACAAGATTGTGTGTCTGTACTTGTGTACATATACATGTGAATAATGCTCTCTTATGACACAAGTTTAAGAGCCAAATAACCTATATAGTTTATTTACTATGCAATTCAGAGCAATCCACTTTAATAACTTCTATTTTAAAATACAAGGCAACCAGGGATGGATTAATGAGGCCTAATATTATGAAAAGAAAATTAATGTTACATGTGGAGATAATACTTCACAACACAAGACAGCGGGGACTGTTCTTCATTAGAAGCCTGAGTTCTGTGAAGGTTCAATGGTGCAGCTGAATGCATTATTTTATTAACACATAGTTATAGTTTTCAGAACTGTGGAAATTCTGTTTTCTTACAAGATATTATCAGCAGATATTGGAAAGCTCACCCAAACACATTTGGTCCTGCTGAAACCCCTGAGATAAGCATCTTTCCCAAATGTCAAAACAATAATATGCAAGGTTATAAGAAAAGCAACAAAATTGTCAGGAGCAGGGAATTCCTGCACCAAATGAAATTAAAAGGGCTTATTCTAGTCAGGTCCCAACCCTGTAAAGAGTTCACATTCCTATCTTTAACTGTGTGAATAGTCATATTGATTTCATATTCAAAAATCTTCATAGGATTAAGGTTTAAATTGGGGTCAGATGTCTCCGGTCACTTCTGTTGCCCTTCTTGAACTCTGTGGCACTACTCACATGCTCAAAATTAAATGCTTGCAAGGTTAGAGTCTCAGTCAGGATATAACAACAGTAAAAGCAGATACGATAGAGAAGTAATTTTTATGCTATATTGTTAAAAAAAGTAAAAATCAAAAGATTCTCTCTATATCCAAGCTATGAAGATGCTTAGACTGAGTTGCACAAAAGGTCATGGACAATGGTCCCTCAGGAACGTATTTCCTAATACCAGTTTGGATTCTGTCTCGTAAGATTTAGAAAAGCAAAATGGGATGGACTCATAGGAGAGATTTGGATGCTAGTCTTCAGGCATATGGCTGTGTCATAGGGTTAGTAACTCCAAATTTTATACAGTGGATGCAGATGTACACCTTTCACATGCCTGGGGAAATCAGGACACCTAAAACAGGACACAAAGCCAAATCAATGTGCCTATAGCTCTGTGGCAGCCTGAGCTACTCTAATTGCCTTTTCCTCCACTGTTGGATGAGATTTTGAGTCCCCTCCTTGCCCCAGCTCTGGTACTGCTCCACTATTGGTTTTACTCAGGTCCTTTAGTGCACTAATCAGTCACTTTTATTGCCCAGTTTTCTGTAGATATACTGAGTTGTGGTCATTCAAGAAAGTGTCCAACAAGTGCCAGCGCCTTTCAAAAGGAAAGCATAGCAATGTCTGGCCATGGGAAAAAAAAAGGAGGCAACAACTTCCAGTTATGGGCTTGCAGTGTCATGGATCTATTGAACAGCTCCTAAGAGCCAGAAGCTCCTAGAAGGTATACTCCTCCAAAGACAGCACTACAGCTGATGTCTGTTCAGTTTTCAGAAATTTGAATTTTAAATCTGTAATACTGGGCAGTGCCTAAGTGGAAATTCATGGGTCTTGGATTAAACATCAGCATTAAGATTGGTGCCTTTAAAAGATATCTATTTAGAGTTGTGTACATTTTTTTTTCTTTTTTTTTTTTTTCTTTTTTTCTTTTTTTTAATAGATGTTTGTCCTGCTCTTAGGGCACTCACAATATATCAAGGAATATTCAATTCCCATTGCCCATCTCCCTTCCCTCTTTCCCAAAGCAGTATAAACTGTCATCTACTATGTAAATTGAAACCACCTGGTTCAAGAGAGGGGAATATTTCCATTTCTACACAGTGAACCTGTTCCACCCTTTCTGGACTGTTGACATGCTCCCTTGAGGAGGCAGTGTGGTGGTGCACTTCGCCTCTTGGCGCTGCCGTATGACCTTGGGAGCCGCTGACTAGGGCTCAGTGACTTCAGCAATGAGTTGGGCAGTTAAACACCCCTTGACTGTACCAACAACTCTTGCTTGGCTAGGGCAGAGAACAGCACTGTCCATACCAGGAGCTGTCAGCTAGGCTTCAACACCTTGAGTGATGAGTTGGGCAGTTAAGCATCCATTGACTGTACTGGTAACTCCTACTTGACCGAGGCAGAGAGTGGCATTGCCTATGTCAGAACTCCCACTGACTGGTCAAAGCAGGGAAGAAGAATGGAAATAACCCTTTATTGCCTAACAACCCCAGAATGTTCTTACCAGATCATAGCCTGAGTGACAACTGAGTGGAACAATATGTTCCTGGAATTTTTGAGAAAATCACCAGCTCAGGCTGTGGGCAGGATGGAAATGTGCTGACGACTAAAGTTAATCATCTCACAGATTTACAAACAGCAGTCTTAAAGTAAGACCCTTTCGAACTCTCCCGGACAGCAGCGGGCTGTGACCAGCATCTAGCTCTGAGTGGGATGCTGCTCAGAGCTTGCAGACCACCGAGTGAGATACTAGGGGGACCATCGCAGAAAGTCAGTGACGGAGTCTGGGCTGATTCTCCTGCTCCTCAAAGCTCAACCCTTTGCCATTGAGGAATGCAAAGACATAAGATGTGAGTATTTCACTGAATTCATGGGCAAACTTTTAGTAGGCGTGCTTTTGCCGTAATATGTTGCAAACTTAAAGTAGTTAGGTTGATTATGTAATTTTGTGATTCAAAACAAGTGATTTGCTGCTAAAATCCTATGAAATATGAATAAATTTTCTTCCCCTCCCCCCTCCCCTTTAGAACTAATCTTTTGTTTAGAATTTAGACTCAACAGTAGAATCCCCTTACCTTTTATACGTCCGTAGATCTAATCTGCTGTCCAAGTCTGAGACTAGGAATAGCTCCAGCTGTACCTAAACTCTGTGAGAGTTTAAAAAGCAGGTTGGTCTGTTCTAAACTCCATGACTCAACAGGACAATCTCCTTTGCCCTTTTATAACTTTGATCTTTATAAACTGTTTCTACCTCTATTTTGATTTGATTTCAACATGATTTACCTCTGTGCATTTATACCATGTAATAAGTGAGAGTGAATCCTGCCATTGAATCTTGTGTAGTCACATTTCCACATATTCATATTAAATCTATTTTACTTAAACTCTTTGGTGGTAATTCTTTAAGCAACCTGACCCACCACTTCTTTTGTGACAGGCAGTGATGCCATATTCCAGCTGAGTGCTCTAAGCAGCAGGCTGCCGAATCATTCTGCTCTCCCTCTGGCCCTGTAAATATTCAATTATTTCCCGGAAAATGAGACAGAAGAGGCTGAGAAATTCCCACCCCAGAACACCTTATCAGTGGCACCCCCCAGGCAGGTGTGGGTCAAGCCAGAAGAGGAGTAAAAGCTTAGCTCCTTCACATCTCACCAACCGTTGAATTGCCCCTTTACAGATACCGCAGTTTTCCTTTCTTACAGGCTGGCTGCACTATGAGTCCACCCAGATGAAACAGTTCTGGAAGGATCTATTTTATTAATCAAGCTGGGATTCAGGCAGGATCTTGGCACCTCACTATTTAATGCTAACTGAATTAAACTGTTGCCCGTGCCAGGATTAAGCGCCTAAGAGACTTCACTCATGGGAATTTAGGTGTCAAAGGGTTTTAACCTTGGCTCCTACAGTTAGTCATGAGGTGGAGGGCTGTGAAACCTGGTGGTGTTGTGAGCAAAGGTGTGCTTTATCAGTCAAGTATGAAATCTTTCCGTTGTGGATCACAGCTTCATCTGGAGAGTTTCCCTTCCTCTCAGGAACTTAATCAGTAGAACACAATATTACATCCTATTTTTTAGGCAAATTATATTTAGTAATCAAATAGAGATGACAGGTATGACTCTGAATGCAGTTTGCAATTTCCTTTAGCTAGTATAAATACAAGAACTACTTTAATGCCTCAGACTATAAAACAATCACTGATTACTATAGCAGGACATTTTTTTTGGTGTGGCAATGCAAGTTCATTAAGGGTTATTTTCTCTTCCCCTGAGCTGTTCTAATGAAGGTTCTGCTATGTTTCTTTTTCTGTTGTCTTTTTGAACTCAGTATCTGCATCAGGATGCAAACATCTTCTGCATTGCTTTTCCAAGTGTGAACTAACAAAACACAGACAAAGAAATTGTAAGTCATCCTCAAAACACACACCGAGAGCTAAAGGACATAATCAGCTTACTTGGATTTCGCTAATGTGTCTGTCTATTCATTTGATAGGAATTAAAATAAACCCCAAATATAAGCAATTTAGAAACACGGGTTTCTTGAAAGCCTATGAAAAGTGAATACTTAAGTCATGTAAGCACTTTTTAAAATCTCACCCCACAAATGGGATTCATCCCTCTTAGTGCAGCTATGGAAAAGCTAGCCTAGCCTAAGCAACCTGTCTGGGCTCCTTTTGTAAGCAGTGGAGAGAGATAGGCATACCTAAAAGGCAATGTTTCTCATTTCTATGTCTCCATGGCAGGGGAGGAAAAGTCCAAGGAGAAGTCTAATTTTTATACGATTAACTTTAGATGAGATGAGTCTTACATTTAACTTTCTGTGACATTCAATTCTTGTTATGATTAACAGGATGAATGTTTTCTGATTTGTTAAAGAGTAATGGCCCAAACTTGAGTGTATGTAATACACTTCTACTTCATTCTTCAGCTAAGACTCCCACCGATGTAGACTCCTGACACACTGGTCATTGTGCTGAGTCACTCAAAAGTTTGCCAGGCTTAGGATGATAATTGTAGGAGAGGGAAGTCCGCATCTGTTAAAAGTTCAAGAATACCTAGGCTGACATTCTTAATTTTCTTCTTGATTTATATATAAGGTCAATAGTGCATATAGTGCAAGAGAACATTTGAAAGTAAAGACATTGACATTGGTTTTCATTAATTTATTTCTTTTACCTGTATTAAAATTACATGTATGTTTCCTATTATTCCAATTTTCTCTCTGTTTTAAAAATATATTTTTCTCAAAATTTTCTTCTAAATTCTTCAGCCCAAAGCAAATCAACTGTCCACATATATGTACCAATATCCAAAAATATTCATAGGTAATTCTGATGTCTGTAATTGCAATGAAATATTAAACAAAAATTCTGAATCTGGATGAAAATCAACCCTTTAACACTGAAATGGACATTGAAATGGTAAAACAGACAGTCATTTCACCTTGTATAAAATATATACATAAAATTTTCTTTATTTTAGAGAAAAATTTAATCCTATGCTTGTATTATTTTAAAGCATCTGTTAAAGCCTCTCTAAAGCTTTGTAAGTAAATACTTAGTAATAAGTATTTTTTTTGTAACATAAAACATGCTCTGGCACTTTATAATAGCTTTTTCAATGTGTATTTCTTTTGTGCTCACAGCTTCACAACACTGTTATTTCTGTGCATGGATATATCTGAATCTGGATGCAGCTGTGTGTCAGATTCAGCTGATGGTAGCATAAAATGTATCCTCCAGATTCAGTTGCGACAGAAAGAAGCTCGGATTTCTGTATCAGTTTCACCAGCACAAGTCAAAAGAAGCTCAGATGCAGCCAGTGAGGTGACTGCATTCCCTAAAGTCAGTGCAGTATATTTAGTGTAGGACCACAACCCTGGAAAGCTTCAGCTGAGCCACTGGAATCGGGTAGCAGCAGCTCCAGAAATGAGAGATGAGTAAGTCTGGGGACAGAAACGAGTGTTACCTGTCTGCTTCAGGCATGCCCATTTAGTTCATGTGGCAGCCAAACCAACTCCATCCTCACTTCTATTTTATCATGATTTTGAGCTACCTCATGTGTGCCTACACTTGTCTTATATTCATATTTCTTACTTACAGTCTCATCAAAGCCTAAGCAAGACCAGACTTTGCTCCTCATGATGGAGTGTAAAATACTGATCTGGCAAAAAAAGCATTTTATTGTTATTTATGTTATTTATTGTTATTGTTATTTCCTGTCAAATCCCATCCTGCTGGTTTCTTTCACCCTTGCTGAGTATCCTCCCCAGCCTTGCAGAACTGCCTGCTGGCTGCCTATCACAGGCAGGCTGAAACACCTGGGTGTTCATCCTGCACAGCTGTACACATGCCACTGCCCAGCCGTCTGCAGAGCGCTCCATATGGCGATTTCTCCCATAGAGTGGGCTGACAGGCAGCTCCATCCGAGAAGGAATGTTTATTGCATAATTAGAAAACATTGCATTAGGATCAGCTACAATAAGAACAGCATCAAACCTCTGCCTGAAGTCCGACCTTTATCTCAGTTTCAAGGAGATTTAGTTTACCTGTTTGTTTGGGGTGCAGGGGAGGTGTCTGTTTATTTTTTCAGTTTCTGTACTTTCCTCTGCCACCTGTGAACAGAAAAGCCAAAATGCCATTACAGTGGCTGTTCTTGCCATGTTTATTCTGGGTCTGCAAATGGAATATATTAAAAATTCCATTTCAGAATTCATTCTTGTGAGATTAATTCTAGCCCAACCCAGATAATGGGTAGAGATACAGGTGTCTGAAAAGTAAACAGAAAAAAATAAAAATCAATTAACTGTTGAAACATCAATAATACGTGAAGTTCAGTGGGTTCAGAAAAATGTCAGGTATGAGACAACGTTTTAACACAGAGTCTAACACCCTTACAAGTTGGTGGGGTCCCCCTGCTTCTCATTTTGTGTACAGTATAAACTACAGTACAGTACAGAACTACAAACACCTTCAGGGACGCTTTGGGATGTGGTGGGGAGAAAGGAACAGAGACATTGGGAGTAAGAAGAGGGAGTGAAAATCTCAGCTGATGTAAACTTGCACAGCTTCAGTGACTTCAAAGGAGTTACAATGATGCCTTAATTCAGATGAATTGACCCTGTACGTTACAACTGCTCACATTGCTGAATTATATTTTTCCTCCCTTCCTCTTATTTTCTTCCTGAATATTCACCATTGATTTACCACATAAGAATTACAATGTGACTGTCTATTAGAGACAGCATTGTGTTTTTAACCTACATAGTCATAGGCACAAAAAGGTTTCTCATCAAAAGAGAGCTGCAAGCAACGTCTTTCCCTCCTCCTCTTCTTTCTTTCCAGCTCAATTAAGAAACAACATGTTTTTCCTCTCAGAGCTTGCCTTTTATCTATTCCTCTTCTCATGTTTCTCTGTTATTTTTTCTCCTTCATGGCATAGCAGTGGTACTGAATGCCGATGAGATAATACTGAGTTTAACCCCACACAGTACTTTTCCTAATTTCTTCAAGTGCTAGAAACATGACCTGCACTTTTTGAGGTTTCCTGCTAGCCCAGGGAGCTGATACAAATCTCACACATCCCTGCTTACTCCAGGATCAGACAATACAGAATAATTTTGCTCTCTGATGAGCAGAAGTTGGAAAACAACATACTCTGCATCAAAAGCAACTGGTGGATGTTGTTAGACTTTTTGATTATTTCTTACTTAGTTTTCTCTAAAATAAGAAAAATGAGACTTATTTCCAGCACAATCACTATTCTATACAAATGTTTTCTGTCACAGTTTTACATAAGAAAAGTGAAAGTCAGTATTGGAAAATTATTTTTATGAGCATCACTTTTCGTCACCCACTGGGTCTATAGAGAATGGCTTAAGTCTGAATTTTTTTAGCTTTTGTAATATTCAAATAATGGATGTTTGGAAAATGGTAAATATAATGGCATACGATTTTTTCAACAAGATGAAAAATGGTAGAATACTGGCTTAGTTGTTAATACTATAATTAGTAATGTTTTTGTTATTATACAGATTTGCTGACATGACTGAGTTTAGAAGCTTTACTTGAACTGTGTTTATAATTTGAAAGCTGATCTAGTGAAAGAATTTCCTTCATGATAAGTATATTAATTCCAAAATAATGGTTTTTGCTCTTATAATATATACACTTTCGGCAATGTCTGCTATAAACTATACGTTCCTCCATGCCACTCAAACCTACATACTAATTTGAAAAGGCTGTTCATTAAAACACACATAACAATGAATGAAAAGTTTAACAAGGTTTTTTGTGTTTCTTGCAGAAGAGTTCTTCTGAAAGGTGATGTTTTCTTCATTTTCTAACAAGTGATGATTGCAAATTAATTTGCATTATCTCAGTTTTCCTGAACAGAAGGAAGACAGGAAAGAAGAAAGGTTGGTTGTTTGAATTGTCAAGGTAATATGAAACTAAAGTTCTAGTCTTCATCGAAAACTACCTGAATAATATGGTTCCTAATTCTTCTTTTTCTCTCCCTTAATTCTTTAAGATGATTGAAACACAGCTCAAGGAAAAGTATAGGCAAAAGTAACAGGGAAATTTCCAGAAGTGGAAAAAAACCAAACCACCACATCAAACTGCTTTTGTTCTAGGCTCTCAGAGTCTCTTATTATCCTGCTTTGTCTTATTTTCTCAAATACCTCTTAAAATATAAACATCTGCAGCTTTTAGACACGTTTTTCGTGCCATATATCATAATCAACCTTGCAAGTTTGCTCACAAGTTCACAAACTGCTGCGCTCACAATTATATCAAGATGTAAAAGAGTAAGCTAAAATTTGTAAGTTGTAAGGAAGGATTGCACTGCTGGATGCAATGGTTGTCTGAATATCTTTTATCAGCATTATCTTACCAGATATCCACCATTTTCTGGCAGAAAAGTGTCACTGTTGAACGTACTATTAATGCCTTCCAAGTTTTCTTTGTGATTATTACAGAATATCCTGTTGGCTCTCCATACGTTATATCTTAACTTCTAAAAATTTTTGCTCACAGAAAAACATGTGGACAGTATAATTTGTTAATGAGAGACACAGTTTTCAGCATCCTCTCTGGGAGCACTGGGAACACTGAACTTGCTGAAGAGTCTCACTCTTCACAGCAGGGCTTATTGCCAGGTAGGAACTACCATCCTAACTAATTTAATAACATGGGATATTGGTTTCAGATACACTGATGACAGATTGAAATCCAATGGCCTACAGGTGATAATGTGAAAAAATAATAACCTGGATACATAACAAAACTTCATGCATATAGTGACAGCCACTGTGTCAGCAAGGGAGACTAGGAAAAAGTCCTTCAATACCAAAGTATACTTTTCTTTTTTTTTTTTTAACTACAAATGTTATAGAAAAGGTCCTTTCTAACAATTCTGACAGTGTATGAGAATGGGGATTCTGACACTACTGTATAATTAATTTATGTTGTACAGATGTTTGAGAAAATCAACCAGCCATATAGGAATAATGGATCTTTAGAGAATGGTACAATTAATTGTCATTGTATTTGCCAGTAAGAATCTACAGAAACAGTTATTTTTTAGAATGAATTTAAACTCTCAGCTTTAGAAAAAGGATGCTTGGCACCTAATAATTAGCAAACCAGAATCTATGCACCAAATTATTATAATGTACATATTCCTTTCATTAGATTCACACCACCGTGTGGTGTAAAGCGGGAATAATTAAACACCAGATGGTGGTATAAACTCCAATAGCAAGAGCTTATGCATAATGCATGAGAACGGGATTTACTGTTGTTTTTATCCATTTGGAGCCATTATGCTACTCTTGGACCCCAAACGATGTCTCAGAGAAAAAGATCTCTCTGGATTGAGAATTCCTCTATACTGAACAATTTGTTCATTTGCTCTGTCATATCCTCATCAGTTATCTTCCTGCTCAACTTCCAGAATTTCCGAGAACACATTATTTTCTGGCAGTGCTCAGAAAACTCCTGAGCTTTTCCATCATACAGAAGCACCTGTGCTTACGGGATATCATTTTATGTTTCTGCCAGCAGTATAAATTTTAAGATTAGGACCTTTGGAAATTGAATCTGATTTTTAATGATTGTAGTGTCACATTTCCAGCCTGAAATACTTTTAAAATGTCATTAACTGATGTACCATTAATCATTTAGATTTTTTTGACCATTAAAATATCTTTTTTTTTTTCATTAAAGAAGTAATGAATATGAAAGTGAAGTGAGGACAGGATATATAGTATAATAATGGCTGGAATGGAGTGCAGATTAGTATGCTTATTTCTCCTTCAGCCATGACATTCCACTTAGGTGTTTATATTGCTCCTGAGTAAAACAACAGCAGCAAAAAAACAAATGGGTAGTTCCTTTCCTAATCAGTCCTGGTAACAGAAAACAAGGACATTAACATCTGTATCTTTTGCTCCTTCACCACTAGCAATTGACTCAAAATCAGGAAGGCTAGAAGTCAAGGTATACTTTTTTAACTTCTGCATGATAAAACCTATCCTTGATAAAGACTTTTAATGTCTGCAGCATTCACAGAAGCCATCATCCCACCAGAACGGAACATCTCTTTGGCCACTCTGTGCCACTATAGGAAGGACTTGGGGTCTAATGCTTGGTTGCTAGTGATTAGTCCTGCTTCCCTGCATCTGACAGTTCCCTTTACCTTCTGGTACCCTGTCTGTCTGTCCAGAAAAGGAGAACCAGGATGCCAGAAGGTCCAGCTCCTTCACAGATATGACAACTATACACAGCAGCAACAATTCCTACGTTATTATAATTCAGCAAGCCTTGTGAAAGACATGTGCCTTCCAGCACCCTTTTGAAAAAGGAGGAGCTCATGCCTAGATGACACTCAGCACACATTCAGAAAGTATATGTATGAGAAACAGAGGTAGTTTTAAGACATGTATATTTACTCAGCTCAAGGGTAGATACAGTTCCACTTCCAGCAGGGAGGAGAGGAGGACGCACCGTTACAGCTGCATCTCATACCAGAGGATTGGATATTATGGCTCCCATGGCTCTGAAGGGAAAATTATCAACAGTTTTCTATCTGATATCACATAGCTTTACACACGTTGTTAAATGCATGGTGTACATGATAACAAGTGCAAAAGCAAACCTCCCTTGCCTCTGGCTTGTATTGTGTGGAGTCCTAGAGATATTCACAGGACTAGGCATTGCAATTAGAAATAATAAACTTTTGTCAGACCACCTGGTAAGCCTGTGCTTCCCTATGATTCATCCTATGACTCTGTGGCCCTTCTGCCAACTAAGACCATTCAGAGTGAGGGTAGTTCAAGATGAGGATTTTATAGGACCTTTTGTATTGGTCCTTCTGCACTGGAATAACCTATGACATGGTGGGAAAACACCATGACCCAGCAAGCTTTGAAGCAGCCATAGCTTTCCAAAGCAACTGAAGTTTTCCTCCAGCATTGAGTTTCAAGTAGCTGGCTTCATTTTTCTAAATCCAGCTACTGAAATCAGGGAAGTCCCAAACCATCTGCCAATGAACAGTTTACCAGGTTTCACACACCACTGCAGCTCCATCTCTTTAAGACACACAGTCTGTGCTTGGCTTAGGAGTCACTTCTCTTCTCTCTCTGGATCCCAGTCTTTTGTACCTTCTTTTGCAGATCAGCCTGATTCCTGAAGGCTCCATGATCACCGTTCACAACTGCTTGAGAGTGATTTAGTAGCACAATTCTTTTTCACCCAGATTTTTTTCATTTGACTGCAGCTTATACAATCCAAGCTTGTGTCTACAGTAACAATGTTTTACTTCAGTACTACACTGGCAAAGGGCTTCTGTGTGGATGCATCTGTACCAGCCAAATCTGCCCTTTGTAAGTAGAATAAAACCAGACCACATGCTGCGTGGCTGGTCTAAGCATAGGTGCTCTAGGAACAGCAGAGATTTCTGCTGTCACAGCTGTTTCAGCCCTTGGTTTTGCCCTGACTGCAGTATACAGCTGTGCTGTCAGGGCTCTGCGTTATGGATGTGCTTTAGAAGCACACTGTCAGACTAATATTCACTGCCAGGATTGTTACCGTTTTCATAGTCCTGGGTTTTTGAGCCAGTTGAAAAAAAGAATTTTTTTTTAAATTCAATTCCTTTCCTCAGAAGAGTCTTATGAAAGTTGAATCATTTTAGTGAAGCTTAAAGCAAAGGAAAATATAGAGATCCTATAGAATCAAATATAACCAGAGAATCTTGATGAAGAATTTTCTTTGAAAAGGTTTTTTGATTGAAATTGCAAGTCCTGAAATATGAACATTTCTGAAAGGGTTAAAAAAAGAGAAAAATGTTTCCTCTTGTGAAAATCGAATGAAGTTATTTCAGTACATTCAGTAGTCTCCTATTCAATTTCCAGCTCCTTCAAAATGTTTAATTTCTAATTAATGACATCTTTGTGTAAGGGCTTATGGAAAGTGCAGCTCAAGTCACTGTGCTCTCTTTTGCAATAGACTCTTTTGAAGACTGTGTCCACTTCAGTGAGTTGCAACTTTTTTATCACAAGTTTTAAGGCTCCATGCGCTAAAGAACATGACCCTATAGATGATAATTCCCACAGTCCACTGTCACAAAAATCTGCAGAAAAACCTGTTTCCTGTTGGATTACCCTGAAACATTTTTTAATGTTTTCTTGTTCTCAGGGTCCAGAAGTAAGACTGTTACGATTGTGATAAGCCTGGGCTGGTACTTCCCACCTCTCACCAAGCTCAAGCACAATCACACTGACCACACGGCGGTGTATGGTGCTGACTGTCAGTGCAGAACATGGGCATGTCTCTGTGAAGAGCTCTAACGATATACGCCAAAGTCAACAGTCCTCACCAAACAAGACACAACAGCTTTGTAGTGAAGTTTAGTGTGTGGCGTTTGCCTGCACTTGTGGAGGCCTGGAAACTTTTATGCTTCTAAGAAGTTCAAACTGTATTGTCCATTTATTTCACTATTCCTATACATCTAAGCAACATATTTTGTTTGAGGTAGAAGGAAAAGATGGAAAGAGGCTGCCAATCCATCCAGACACTTAGTCCTAGAGGTAAAGGGAAAGGAGAGCATACTGCTGTCTGTAATTTCTGTACAAGGACAGAGGACCTCATCTCTTGCTGTTGCCGCTCCCAAAAAAGAGTTCCCCTGATGGCTTCCTAGTTTAAACAAGAAAACAAGAGTTCCCTTCTCCCCAGCACCTCCTCCTTCAAAAGAGAAGGACAGAATCTGACATTAGGGCAGAAAGGATAGAGCTCACCATATCAGTGTACTTTTAGTATTACCTTTCCCATATTAACTCTTTTTCTTCTCTCTTCAAATTTCTACCTATTTCTTGCCTAAAACATCCAGAATTTGAAAAAAAAAAAGATAACACATTTTCCTTCACATTCACTACTTCTAATTTTCAATTAACTTAGTGGAAATCTCTTCCAAACTGATGATAATTACTGGTTATCTTTCTGGATCTGGTAAAATTGAGAATGTATAGGAAATGTAAATAAGAAGAGTAAAGTATATAGTTTAAATAGGACTGAGACAAAGATTTTGGTGTAGTTTTGTGGCATACTAAAAGCTGATTTGTAAAATTTTACCTGCCTTTCCTCAGAATACAGGAATAAATGGAAATCAATGAAACTGCAAGGAAGAAAAGTCAAAATGGATCAAAATGCATATTTTGGGGAAAAAAATATCTATGTAACTTACTGTCACAGGTGAACCTGTGTATTTTGATATGTGTATGGACACATAGCTAAATAAAATAAAAAAACAATAAATAAATAAAAATATTTAGGTATGTGTATGGACAACAAAAACATACAGTTCTATAGTGAAAAGTGTTAAAACAAAGCAACTCTTTTGGAAAACACTGAAATATTTTGTGCTTCAGGCTTAAAGAAAGATTTAAACAGGAGAGAGAAGGAGCCATTCATCAGGCCAATAATTAAACAGGGGTTCACTACAGTGTTTCCTGAAACTTTGCTTGGAAGAAATTGGCATTACTCATAGTTAGAGCTGTTCCTGGATTAAAGGAACAACTGATCTGATTCCATACAGCAGTTCCCATGACTTTACTAGCAAAACTGAAATGAAATAGCCTTCCTTGGAAATTATTTCACTTGAGTTTTCAGTCTGGTGTGAAAGCCAGGCCTTGATAACTGATTTTGAAACATTCAGGAGTAGGCAAACCTGAAGTCAGTAGGAATCTTTTCTAATTCTGTATGCTCCCAAAGTGAAGAATAAATCTACCCAGCCAGTACAACCAATGAAATATGAATGTAATTATCATATCCTTAGCTTGGTTTTATCCTCTGTAGACAGGAGATTAAAAAATCTTGTAAAATTGTGGAAGTAGAAAGAGCTAGTAGTAGTCAAAGTGTATTTTAACAGTTTTGGGCAAAGTGGCATGCCTGACAATTTATGGGGAAAATGAGTAGTTGTGTGTCAACTAACTAGATCCTAGAATGACATGACTGGTAGATAGTTATTTACTGATTTTACTTTCTGCCTTCAGATTTCATTGTTGTTATTATTATTATATTTAGTCATAGTTCAAAAAGTAATTGCTAACTTTATAAACCTAAGAAACGTTCTTTTTTTGGCATGTTAATGTACTTTTGTCTACCCTGACCCTAAGAATATGCTTATTTTGAAACTCAGTAGGAAGTGCTGCTCTTTATTTTCAAAATACCTGTTTTGATTGCATCTCACAAAGAAACCAAGCCAAACACCACTACAATGTTTATTAGGATAGTTATAACAAGAACAAGTGGGGTGTAAAAATGCAGTTTCCAGGTAAAATCTCTGTGCTGACATCCATGATGTAGATAAAATTGTATAAACAGAAGATCATTCTGCATGACTGTATTACATTAGAGATGGCATAACTACTCCTGTACAGGCATTCCTTTCGGTGTGACTCCTCTCTGCTATCTCTATGAAGCTACAATAGAGACATGAACATTTAAACTAATCAGCCTGGACTCCCTGCAGGCTCAACAGAGGTGTAATTTGTCTTCTCTGTTTCAGACACCTACTTCAGGATATCGTGAACTGTGTCCTGAAAGAGCAATTATACAGTGCTATTGACTGCACAGGTGGTTTATCTCAGATATTTGCCACCAATATCTATTCAACATATCCTACACCTGACCACCACACTAGTAGGGCTATAGCAGCAGTTCTGTAGTGTACGTTTTTGAATCTAGCAGTAGTGGTCAAAGATGTTACTGTGCAGGACACAGCAACTGGTTTGCAGTTATCCTTGCAGTTATTGCAGCAGCTCAGCCATCAGAGTTGATTGACATAATAAAACATATCTCTTTCTGTAATGAACTGGTCAGCTGCTAAAAAATACCTCCCAAAGAGACAGCTGTCTAAGAAAGGGAAGTTAAATACTTTACTGAAGAACATAAAAGAAATTAATGGTGAGTGCAGATTTGTTACTTTGGAGTTCCCACTCCCACAGCTGAATACAGATTATAAAAGCAGGTTTCTCTTTGAAGGTTTCAGAAAAACAGTCCAAGGTTACTGTATGGGTACAGAGAGCTATGATACTTAAGAGATGTGGCTATCAAATGAAGGATTAAGCTATGTGGCTGTCACTGGCCTCAGCATGAGCTCCAAAACTATATGTTGCAGTAGCTCCAGGGCTGCTAGACAGAGAGCCAGTGTCCTGACCAGAAATGTTTCTATTCCTCTATTAGTGCCTGGACAAAATCTCACAATTGCAACTGAGAGTCAGTGGAGGGTTTAATTCTGAGTGTTAGATAAAGGGCTGCTGATAAAACAAATGTCCCACAGGATGCTATTGCTTTTTATTGCAGAGAGACCTAGAGTGGGTTCAAACAATTAGCTGTCAAGAGATGTTTTTAAGGGTGCTACTATACAGAAGCAGATAAGGTAGAGAGTTCTTGTAGTATTCATGGTAGGTAAAACCAAAGTCATCCAGGGATATGCACCACCTGGACCGTATCTGAAAAAATTATACCACTGAGTTTGAGTTGTTATCTCAATCAACTCCATATTAAAGTTTATTGAACTATGAATTTGTCCCAGAATTTTTCTTTTTATCTATGATAACTAATTTCCAATACTGCAATGCTACACACATTTTATAATAAAATAATAATAAATACCCAAAATGCAACTGGGGACATCACAAACATTGTCTTATCTTACAGGACTGGGATTTATTTAAACCTGATTTATTGACAGGCTGTGTTGGAAATATGGAAAGAAATTTTGCTATTAACATTGTTTACATATAATTTTCTAGCCTCAGGGATGCTGAATATTAAAGTGGGCAAAAAAAAAAAAAAAGACTGCTTATTACAGAACAGGTAAAGAACATACAGTGAGCAGACTAAGTAAAATTGTCAAAACACAATTTTATGACCTGAACCCTATTTCCAAAGAATTTTGGCTTTGCCAGATTTAGGCTCTGTAGAGATCTAAATGTATTTAAAATAGCACATATATGTTTTGAAAACCTTATCCACTACCAGTATTTCCATATTACAGTCAATGCTCCCTCTATCTTTTGGCTAGACTAAGATCTAGCTAAAAAAAAGGTAAGAATAAAAGAAAGAAAGAGCAAACATTCAGATTCAGGTAGTGAAAACTAGCATCTCTTTGGAAGACAATAGAGCTCGGTTCTACCATTTGAGTGTCTTATACATAAAATATAGGTAATTATTATTTTTATTACTTTTATTTCAGGAACTGTATAATGTTTAGTCAAAATTAACCTGTCCACATTTTAATTAGTGCAATCTGGGCTCAGATTTTTGTTTCCCTTTTTTTCATCTTTGCCAACAGAAATTCTGTGTCGCAGCAGGGATGAAGACTTCAGGCCAAAGTTAAATACTTCTTTTCCTTTTGTCATAAGATTCTTGGACTTTATCTCATTCTTTCCATGACCAAACTGAAAAACACAACGTAGGGTAGAAACATCTAAACTCTCCTTAAAGAACTTATGTCCTGTATTTCAAAAAATTCAGTAAGGTACTGTGAGTTAAGTCCATAAAATTATTTCAGTGTGAAAATCCAACCTAATTCCCTACTTAGACTGCTAAACTCGTATCTGAAGTTTTTAATCAGTAGCCTTTAAATTACCATTGGAGAAACAATCCACTCTTTAAGAAAATGTTCTCCCTGGGCCGAACAAAGGCTGCAGCATGTTTATATAGCCTAGTGTCTAGGTCACTGGTCTAGGGATCAGGGAATCATCACTAAGCGTATCTTTTTATATTTAACTGTCACTGGAAAACTTCCAGAAATGGCTTAGAACAATGAAAGCTGGCTAAAGAATTGTGTTACCTTCTGCACGCCTTAGCCTACCGGGATGTATGACATATTGTTCCTGTGACATCTCCTATCCGTTACTGCAGGCATCTCTTGGCACGCTCTCCATTGTCTCCCAAGAGTCTAAGCCTTTCCATATGTTTTATGCTGACCCTAGTATCAAACTCAATTGGCTGTTCAGCTTGGAATGAGGAAGACAAACAGCTGCATTAGGAAAGCTAAAGGAGCAGTAGTCTTCAGCACAAGTGCTTTTGTGGATCCAACTTGAGTTCACAAATAGGAAAGGATTTAGCAATCAAGTTACCTAGATTTTGCCAAACGAAATGAAGAAATATCACAAATGCTTTCATATATCTGAACCTGGGTTGCTTTTGAACTCAGGACCCGGATGTTTTTGAAAATTTTACAGCTTGTATTTGTCCCAGTATAAGTGCCATAAAAAGAAGACACTAATTAACTTCCACTAACAAAAAGAGAGCTGTGTCATCTGAATTTATCTGTCAACAGTTGCTATTCTGTTAATTAAGATGCATGTGAGACGTTAGTAAGCTTCTACCACAGTTTTTCAAAGAGAAGTTTTTGGCTTCTTTACCTTTATAGGTAGAGAAGATTGTAGCAAAAGTTTACCATTTCTTCCTCATTCTTTTAGACCCTCTTGGTCTCAAGTTAGAGGCCTGTTTTGATAACAATCTGGGACCTCCAGGCTGACAGGGAGTAGTATATTACTTTGAGGATATGACTGCTAAAAATGGTTTGACTGCATTCACATGGCCCATTTTAATTTGGTCAGTCTCCAGCAGTGTTTCCCAGAGAGGCAACTGGCCTCCTGCTGGAGTCAGAGCACCAGAGGGACCTGTGGTCCTCAGGGGCTGAGTGGCTGAGGGAGAGGGAAAGGAAAATGGGATGCTCTTATATCAAATCCACCACTGATGGTCTAACTCTTTGCAACCACTGTGTGAATAACAGACCTTTATTAACACAGCTCCCTTAAACTAGGCCTTACTAGAGAATAATGACCCTTACAGTTACTCTGGCAAAACTTAGACCAATAGCCACAGTGAAGTCTGAGATCTCTGAGCATAATGATTTATTTATTTGCTTTTGCTATCCCTCTTAACATAGTATATATCTTCTGTTATACAGATACCTAATCATATCAGATTAAGATAATGATAACTATTTTTACTTACAATTAATTAAATAGAAATTTATTTCTTCTTCCCTGGTTTAATACTGATATTATGGAAAATGTCCTTTTTGTGTAGTGGTGTTATTGTTTTTTGCACCAATGTTGCTGGTAATCTCACCTCATCAGAAAGTATTCCAGGAATCATTTCAGAGTAGCCACCAATCAGTGCAGTAATATTTCATTTCCAACATTTAGGTCTGTTACAGGAAGCATCACAAACAGCATTTATCTGTTGTAGAAGGAATTCACATTTCTCCTGACTATTCTCCTGTGTAAATTACTGCTTCTATTTAAAAACATCAGGCTCTGTCCAATTCTTAGATCCAATGAATCTGCTTTATGCCAATCTTCCTAGGCCAAGGAAGACTAATTAATCCCAGTGGAGAAAACTTCCACTACTGTACATCTCTTGTTGCAATTCAGTCTCTTTTTTCCACTGTCCCAATTCACGGTGTATTTTTAGGGGCAAGGAAGTACAGAGAGAACAGCTGAGGCATTTTTCTCTGCAGGTAGTCTCTAATTTCTTCATGGATGTGCCCCAGAGCATGGGATTGTTGATTGGTCCCCAGATTCCTGTGCATCTCTTCATGCAGTTCCTAGCTGCAGATGTATCTTCTTGGGCTTGGGCTGTAAATCCCCCTTGCTGTTCTGCTGGGACTTTCATGGTGAAATTCTCTACATTTGCTGATAAATGAACAGGCGTAATGGTTATTTATTGAATAGATTTTCATTGTGCATTGGTTATAGCATGTGTCATTGTTTTCATCCACAAACTTCATAGATGCTTTACTAGAATATTAACAATAAGAATTTAAAAAAAAAAAAAAAAAAAAGAAATGGATCAAAGATTGCAACAGAGTTTAGAGTCAGATGGACAGGAAGACAATCTAGATAGATGTCACTTGGCACTAGATGACAGTAAGTTGCCTTATGCTGTTCACTGAATGATGGATGACAAATCTTATTGTTATACAGATGCTTAACTCACTGGTGTGCATTATAATTTTGAAGATGCCATCTGATTTGCAGAAATTAGTATGCTAGGCAGCTATAGATATGTTGCAGGCGGTAGGAACTGGAATTGGTTTATTTTTTCCTGTTGTTTGTTGCCTGACAGCTTTGACTCCAAGACCCATTCATTATAGCAAACTGAATTTATAGAGGTCTGGACTTTGGCTTTTGCTTCAGTGAAAAAACCCAGGTTCTCATTTATTGAATTTGCAATGGAGATATAATATGTCTAGCACCTACACAGAGATATTATTGATAGAAACATATTAGAAGACAATGGTGAAGTTGACTAGCACTGGAAAAGAAGAAGGAGATGGTAAAAAAATATTTGCATACTGCTCACCTAAATGTATCTTCAAGTTTACTAATGTCCCCATTCAGCTTGGCATGGACCTTAGAAGAACTGTGTAATGGGGATAAATTCCCAAACAATGTGGGAATGAACATCTGCTGAGGGGTTTATGTAATTTTCCACTCAATTTGTTCTGTCAAGAAGATAAAGTATTTTACTCCTTTGAAGAGAGCAATACTATGGGTTAAAAAACTAAAACTTAAAATGGCACAAATTCAGTATGAAGTAAACTTTCTTTGTTAGTTCTGGTTTTCTGTATTATTTTTCCCTGTACTGGGTCACTTCAGTTTGCTTTTTCTCATGTCTTCCTTTTATTTTCATACCTGTTTGCTGGGGTAAAACATACAAAGGTCCAGGAAACAAGAAATGTGACATCCCTAACCAACAAGACAGAACCATATTTTTCAAACACTGGGTGTGCTTCTACCAAAACGCACAGTGGCTGAATGGATGTTTCTTAGTTTACTGATTTTCATTGAACATATTTGTCCTGTATTACAAATAGAACATTAAAATTGCACCTTTAGCAACAGAATCACAGTCTAGAAGCACTCCAAATGTCTAAGTTTGTGCTTTCTATTTTCCACATCAGAGCAGACCAAGAAGAAACACTGAATGCATAAAACTGAAAGGCTTCTAATGCATTATAGGCTTTCAGTATTTCTTTAGGGCTCCCCAAACAGCACAATATGATTTATAAACTGTACTGAAAGCCCTCTCCTGTTGTGCAGTGGCTGTTATCATTGGTCTCCTTATTCATATTTCCTATGGAGGAAATAGCTGTTATCAAATAGTATAAATATTAAATAATATCAAATAAATGTAATGCCTTTAGTGTGAACATGTTGCTTCATATCTGATTCATTGTTTTTCCTTATTTATTTTGCTCATGTGATATAAAGCTAATATGAAAGGATTTTTACCATTTAATAATCGAAAGATACAATATTAAAATTGGATATAGAAAGTGTTTAAAATGATGTGCTTAACTCACCTGCAGCCTGTCAAATACTTTTTAGCATTCCGTGAGAGCAGCATGCTTCACTACTGCATGGCAGCAAATCTGGATAGGCTCACTGATGTTAGGGAAGATGAGCATGTATCTTTACTCTTCTCAGAAGTATGTAATACTTTCATTCCTGAAAACATTTAAACAGAGCTAAAAGTTTTTGCATCAGCTCTAGGAGGGCATGAAGACAAGAGCTAAATATATTGAGAGAAACCAATGGGTTAGCTGTCTGAACAACTATTTCTGTGTTTGTTTTCCAAGTTGGTTGAACCAGAAAGTATGAGAGCTCACATAAGAGAGCGTGTTGTCACAAAACTCCCACATGAGACCCAGCTGGACAAATATTTGAAACGTAGACCCTTAGAGGCTCACAAAGGTCTCAGTCAACTGCTAACTGCCCTTGCACTGCAATACCTGAGCCATCTTGGTTTGGATGAGTTGATAGCAGAGGTCCTAGAGAAACTGATATTGTCCTGAACACCTACAGATGGGTTTGAGGTGCCTGAAAAGCCAGGCATGAATTGTTGGAACTGAATCTCTGGATTCTTCAACTTACCTGCTTGCTCCCTCCTCGCTTTGTGGCAATGGGTTACAAAAGATTGAGACCAGGGTTATGTAAATTAAGAGAAAAAGGGAAAATGTGCTCAAATAAAACATAAGCCATTTAAACTCTGCACTAGTTCTTTTTTTGGTGGGGGGTTTGGTTTTGGGGTTTTTTAAAGCCTCTCAGTGTTTAGTTTTGGTGTATATGTTTGAATAACACAGTATATACATCATCAGTAAGCTTCTATAGTTTTTATGTGTAATTATGTAGATGAGATTACACAGCAAGGGAATGATGTATTTCTCTTTCCAATGATCTCTAGTAGTGATCAACTTCTTCCACTTCCAAATCTGCAGTCATCAAGTGTGTGATGGCTAGTTTAGAATAGCCCGAGTTCCATTTCACTCCAGCCATGGCCCTTCATGCCTTCCCTCCAACAAAGTTCTTTATATCCTCTTCCTTCTAATCTGTTTTGTATTTATACAATACTTACTAGTACTTATGCTCTTACCTTCTACATTCTAAAATATATATAGGCAACTCAGTTTTTTTATACAGATGGCAAACCTTAAATCATGGCAAGTATTTGCCCTTGCCATGCGACTATGAAATTTAATTTTTTAAGGATTACTTTCTTATTTATTACTTATTTCAAAAATTTTGAGCTCCTTGAGCTAACTACTGTTTTATTTGTGTATTTTAAGTGTACCATTCCTACTTAAGAAATTAATAAGAAATAACCTTATGGTCAGATTACTTTACAGCTCAGCAATGTTATAGTGGTATACACATAAATACAAAGAAAAGGAAAAAGCACAATATTGTGTCAGCCTTTGCAGGCAAGTTTTGTTGGCAAATTTTGGATACAAAAATACAAAGAGAAATTATGCCTTCGGTTACATATGTACATAAGGATCACATTATTTATGAGTGTGAGTGGGATGATTTCATACAAATTCCATATTGTTTTCATGGTATCTGGAATTACAGTGAAGAACATTGGTTTCTCTATATAGATTAATATAGAAGCTCTAGAAGGTAATATTGGAACAATAAAGGAAGAAACTATAGAAACTTACTTAAAGCAGTAAAGACAATCTTTTCATGAATGTGAGGGGGGTATTGCACAGCATGTAGTGATGGGGATACTGACAATGCCCTAAACGAAGAGCAAACACTTAACATTTTGAGATAATGACATCCCAGGTAAACAATAAATTTTTGATTAATTTCAAAGTGACCTCACAGTTAAGGTTTTTGATGTGTTCTCAGGACCCAATAGTAAAAAGCTCTATGTAAATTGAAATGTTTTAGCTCGGTCCAGTTCCCTCTTCATCAAAACCACAGCAGAGCCATCATCACCGCATAATGTAACCTGGGTAGATTCTGGAGCACGTACCAGTCAGCAAGGCGTGCCTGCAGCACACTTTGCTTTGCTGGAGAAGCAGCTGGCTTGCAGTGATCTTTGCAAAACACAGTGTCTTACTAGCCTCTGGTGCTGTTGCTGATTGCAGAGGAAAAAAGAAAGATACAGAAGAGGAAAAAGGAGCTGCAGGGTGTAGAGAGCAGTAATTTTCTCATTTGTAATTTTATCAGTGAAGCTGTCATTTGTTTTCCACTGAGGCCTCTGGCTTTTGCCCCGTAGAATAAGGCTAAAGCCTGTGGTGAAACAGGGTATTTCACCAGTTTGCTTTGTCTTACAGGCAAGGCAGCAAGAAGTGGGTAAAGTCTATATTGCTGACAATGAATGTGGGCAAACTCCATTTGCTTGCATTTACCCCTGATTGCCTCAGTGCCTAAAGCTGCCTCTGGTTTCAGTCACGGTCAGTGTCACAGATCATATCTTTCTCAGGCACTTAATGACCTGGAACCAGTCTGGCTAGAAGATTAACTGAGCTCTAGTATGGAGACAGTAGCTGAGAACTGTGTCTTTCTGGTACAGACCCAAGGAAGGTGAAATGCATCTGAAGGGGAAGCAAAGTTTTTTGAAAGCTACCTTGAAACTGTGAACGTTCACAGAAACTGTGGGTAATTAATTATATCTCCCCTATGTTCTCACTGAGTATAAAGTATGCTTGCTCACCCTGTCTTGTCTAATTAAAATTGCATCTTACTCAATGTGTTTATACATACCTTTAATAGTAATATGGTTAAAAACTAAGGCAACAATGAGATGCTCAATGCATGCAGTAATCTTAAACTGCACAGGTGATGGCAGAAGGAAATAAAACAACAGCACAATGTTTATCACATTCCACCACACAGTACTTATATTATGCACTCAGGTATTACGGTGAGCAAAACAGTATAAGAATGTAATGGAATAGAACTAATTACTGCTATTGACCCATGTAGAGTTGAAAGCCTAAACTACAACTCTAATGTCTCCAACTAAAAATGCCTCTATTTTATCCAGCACACTGACTCTTCCTGTGAGTGTTCAGTATAATATCCATTTACTGACATAGACTAGCTTTTACTTTTTACCGGTGACAGTCCTACAGAAGCAGAGAGCTCTGAGAAAGGGATTTTTTTTTTTTTTTTTAACACATCAATCCACAGCATTAAATTTCTGTGGCAGGTTCACTCCTCAGTCTGAGTGTACAAATTATGCTCCTGGATACATACGTCTGTGTAGCCCCATTGAAGGCATAGACTTACACTAGAAACCCAAAGTAGAATTCATAAAACAGAAGAAAGCCAATATTGTAATTTAAGACTGCTTTTGCCCTTCAGAATATTTATTGTCAGGGCTGAGGTACGAACAAGAAAAAAAAAACCCTTGTAGCTTCACTTTCATATTCTGGATATAGATTGCAGTGATCACAAGCAGAAAAAAACCCCACTCCTTTTTATTCTTTTGTTAGCTAAACAGAACAAATTTTATATGAAAATAATCAGACTGATAAAGGTTGAATCTCTCACTGACAATGACATAAAATATGCTTTGCACTGTGAAGCAGTTTCCTCTGTATGCTTGTTTATATTTTGTTAAAATTTGAGTCACAAAATATATCATTAAAATTATATTGTAATATAATGTAATCACACATTCTCTTAACATTAACTACTACTATAAATACATTATAAATCTATCTCCTTCTGATCTTCTATTGGTTTTAAGAAAACTTCATCCTGTGTAATTTTTCTACGTTTTATGCAAAATGAATCCATTTTCATGTCTGTGCCTCCCTGTGGGACAGAACAATTTGTGCCACAAATGCAGTTCAACATAGACCAACTCAACTCAGCTGTTGACTCTGCTGAAGAAGCCTGCCCTTAAGTTACCTGTTAGATCCTTCTTTTGTATACCACAAAGGACTGAAAACAGTACTAACACCAAGTTCCACAACTGGGTGTACTTTTCTCTTGAAGGTTTATGTCCAACCTTGTGCTTAGTCCCCCACTGACAGACACAACACAAAGTTAAAGACGGGTTTCAAAAGATGAGAATTAAAACTATTTTAATGTTTAAGTATTAAAAAAAATAGAAGATGGGAATAGAGAAAAGCACAGGATTTCTGTGTTCCTTTCAACAAATGATGGCTCACATTTAAAGCTGTGAACAAGAAATAATGTTCATAACCATAATGGTAGTAACTTGTATCTCATACTCACTCTGGCTGAATCATTAGGAGTCAATTATTTCTCCAATTCAGAAACCACAGGATACCTTCAGCAGGTCCAGTGAAACCACACAGCAGCCCCACAAACTGAGCATCATTACCCAATGCCAGTCCTTTTACCTCTCTACAGTAAGGCAGCAGATTTTCGTTTTAAACCATATCCATTAACCATAGCAAAAATCCATTTCATTAAACCCCCTGAAAACATTACTGTCGGTTTCATTTAAGCAAATAGGCTGATGTGGCTTAAACAAACACTTATGTCTTGGAGTGATAGGCAGGACCAGTATGGCTCATAACAAAGATCAGCAGAGAGGTGATACATAATTTGGGCGCACACCCATTTTCACAAGCTCTGAGACAAGCCATGTCTTTCACAGATAAAAGTGCAGTAAAAACAGTGTGGAACATTCAGTTACAATGAGAAAATTCAGCTTATGAACAAAGCAACTGTCACGTATGAGCAAAGGAAACCGTCATTTTCCTCCGGGTTGCTGAGATGTTTTTCTGCAAAGAGAGCCAGCACGAGGCCGTGTATGGTTCACATGCCTGAATGAAGCGGTGCCAGTGGTCAGTAAGTGTGTGATTGTTCACTGATTAAGACTGAGAGCCTTAGCCAAGCTTTGCATCCTTTCCATGGAATCACGGCCTTGAGGAAAAGTCCAGTTATGATGAACCTGAAAGATAACAAAAGTGACAGTTCTTGTACTTTCCCTGCAGTATATACAATGTTTAAACATTTAGACAATGACTAGTATTGACTATTTGCATATCTTTTGCATGGAAGACCTAGTATATAAAATTTCTCCCTTACCACAGTGTGATTCCAATCACTTCCCAATACAAGAGTCCACCCTGGGGAGTCCTGCAACAAAGAAGAAGGTATTTTGAAAAGGGTGAGTTGGTGAGGAAATGTAGAGAAAAGATATGGATGAGAGAGATGAGCTAGAAAAAAGCATATGTACTGAATCCTAGATAAAAAAATATGACTGATATTATTCTTTATTTGCCTAATACTGTCAGCTAAGGTTTCATGAAATTAGCAGTTTGGGCTTTCATTTGTTTTCATTTTCTCTTAAATTGTGTTCACAGCAGGAAAAATCAACCTTAAAACCAAGAAAAAGTTAATCTTGGAAACTCAAATTTCTCTTTCAGCTAAGGAAAGTGTGTGGTCCTTAATGCCATGATATAAATGATATGGCCAAGGTAATGCAGGAACCTGGCAGCAAGGAAAGAAATTCAACCTGTATTTCCCAAGCCTCAAACCTTAACGTGGGAACCATTCTCACTTTATTTCTATGTTTATGAAAAACAGCTTTGAGAAGTTCTCTGCACTGGGAAAAAGGCATAGTACAGCTGACTCTGAAATGTGCAAATGCTTTAGACAGATATTTTATATATTTAGAATCAGAGTATATTGCAAAGGGTTTATCTTATATTTGCATGAAAAGGACATAGCAGATACCATTCACTGAGTCTCTGTGTAGGCAAGAAATCATTAAAACTAGAAAGCATGTGAGGGAATTAGGCACTCCAGTCTCACAGGATTTTAACAGGAACTGAGTGACTAACTTCCTGAGATATCATTATTGCCTAATAATGCACTTGATCCTTATAAATTATCTTCACACACTAGAAATCTGAATAGTTTAAAATATTGTTTTTCTCTAGAGGGCAAATGGGTTCTTTTATTTCTTTTTGACCAGATGAAAACTTAGCTTTGTACAAATCTGCAAACAAAATCACTAATAACACCAGTGTGCTTTACTAGCATATGTGTGCGATGAACCCCTAATGAGAGAAAAATCCTTTTTATTCAGTTTACTCTCCCTTCATTTGGCTTACTGGCCATATCAAGTTAAATGTTAATTGCAGGCTACAGAGAGGTTACTTATCCCTTTGTAATCAAATATCTCATTCATTAACTACCTATGCAACAAAATATCTGCTGTTGAAGATTTGACTGAACCTTTTGTTTTCATAGCAATAAGAAGATATCACCAATCAGGGTTAAACATAGAGAAAAATATTGTTTTCATTTTAAAATATGCATTTTAAATAAGAAAGCTACAACTAATAAAAAAAACTACAGAGATATGTTCAAGAAGACTTTTAGCTTTATGAAAAGAGTTTTGGGATTCAATAAATCCACAGAGATTAAAAATACCTTTTTTTCCTCACTCATTATTACTTTCTCATTATACATTGACTTGCTGTGTGACCTTAGGCAATTAATTTACTCTCTAGCCAAAATTTTCCAACCTGAATATGTAAAATTAAACATCTGAATCTATTTTTAGGTGCTAAAATAAATGGCCTGATTTTCAGAGGTCATTTGTACCCCAAATATTCATTAAGTTGACAGGGACTCTGCCTGCCCTTTGCCTCTGAATAACTCATTACTTCTTGCGTACATAAGTATGGATTTAGATGCTTAGCTCCTGGTATCAAGTTGACAAATGCTATTCTCAGGCATTTCATCCAACGGAGTATGGTGTGAGGATGCCTGAGCCAGCAAGACCCAAGCAAAATAAGTTTGAACAGATCAGTATTGGTCAGGGTCAAAAGCGATGCTGCAGTACTCACATGTCTCAGCACAGGACTCCCCAGAGATTTTTTCTGGCAAAATAAGTTCAAATGTCACTCTCCTCACATAGTAGGCATGTCTGAAGAGATTTAATTTCCCTGGATATAATCTTGTGCACTTCATTTAGGTGCTTAATTTAGATACTGATGCACAAAAACATGTCTGGCTCTAGAAGGGGGCTGATGAGTTAGTCTACCTACCATAGTGGCGAGACAGAGCATGCCTCTGAAGACAAAGAGAGGGCAATCCACTGCTATTTTAAGTGTCTACCTTTTCACTGAGTGTAGAAAATTAATAGAAAATGTTAGGTGCTTCCATCTACGCAGGATCTGGAGTGTTTTAGCCCTCTTCTGAGAAAGATATCTGGTAAAGGTGACACTTTCTTGTGCTTAATAGCCTAGTGGGTTGAGTGCTCGCTAAGGAAATGAGAGTTTTGCATTCACAGCCCTGATCATCTTACAGGGGGCTGAATCCACCTCTCCTATCACCCTCAAGAGGCACCTAACCACCATGTCATGAATAATCCAAGTGAGGCACTTACTGTTCCTTCTCCTGAGGCTGAGCTGCTGTGTAGCCAGCAATGCAAAATTCATTAGTCTAAGAAAGCAACAGGGAAAGAAGTGTCTGATTGTAGTCACGGGGATACATCTGAGATGGGGATGTCTTCAGCTTTCAGCCTTCTCCTTTGGAACTCAAACATCTCACCTCAGGCAGCAAGGGGCAAAAACAGGCAAGGAGCCCTGGAAAACAGGGCAGTCCTAAACTCCCTATTCCTATGCTACTCCATTTGAGGACATGCTTTCTTATGCACTCCCTCCTGCACTCAGAGCTCTTGTTACTGACTTCACAGAGACACTCAGCTCTAGAAAATTGCACCCGTCCAGGGTACCTTGTGGTTTCCGGCTTAGCAAAGTGTCCTTGACACAAGTATCATCCCCCTAAGGCTGAGAAGGGTACAGAACGCTTACTTCAGAGGTGCCTACTACATCCCTTGTTTGTAAAAATGAGATGGACAAAAAATTTGTCACTTTTGGAAAGTAAGGTATTTTGGTCCAGGATTCAAGGCTCTGTAAGTTCAGCGAAGTTAAAGTTTATCTGGTACATTATGTGGGCAGTCCCTTCATGGTGAAGAATCCCTACAGGTATTTGCCAAATATTCAGGTTTAAAACTGCCTGGATTGGTTTCCAAGTTATTTCTGAGACTTCTGCTGTGGAGCACAGCTTCAAATATATCGCATAGTAAGCAGGACGGGATGGTCCACTCTACTGTCAGCTCCTGAATGTCAAGATGCTAATCACTATTTTGACTTACTTGATTCAATAACGTGCCTACAAATGGGTTTAGGTATCAAACTGCACTCAGTAACAGATGCTTAGAGCCAGATGTAAGTCCAGTAACTTCTCCAGTGTTCACAGGTCCAGTCTGAGGTTTATCTGTGGCACTTGCTGTTCATGTCCCACTGCCCCTCCTTGGTAACTGTCTCTCAAGGCAAGGCTTTTTTTTATTCTTGCTTTGTTTTTATGCCAACATAGTCCAAAGTTGATTTGATTATTTGTGAATGGAGAAAAAGAGAGAGGGAGAGGTAATAAATATAGCTTAACTCTAGAAATAATTATTAGAAGTCGGCACTTTTGAGATTTTCAGTGAAAATATTTCAGTCCATGGTATTCTATGCTTTATTCACACTTGACATATTTTAAACCTGAAATTAGGAAAACAAATGTGCAGTTTTTCTTGCACCATCTGTTGTATATCACTTGACCCATGCACAAAGTTTAACATTTTGGAGGTTCTTTATCTATATTGTCAGATGCATGGAATAAATTTATAAGTTCAACAACTTAGAAGATTTTTGGTATTTCTGTCCATAATCCTGCAAGTAGAGTTTTTACCTGTTATTTATTTGATTAAACAATTAAAGCATTTACCTCTGTACACACCTGATATATGGGCACAATCAGATACTTAGGTATTTAAAAACTTCTAGTGAAGGAACAATTTGCTGGTATGAAATAAAGGTCATTAAAAAAATAAAAAAAGTCATCCTTAGTATTAGGTAGCTTTGTTCAGTAACCACAGAAATTTAATGTGTTGAAAATCTATACATAGCTGAAGGGTATAAATTCCAAGGGTAAATGGGATTTTATAGATTAATGGAGTAAAATGATAAGAATTTAAAATAAATAAATAAAACAATTAGAAAAAATTAAGAAGATTGGAAGTAAAGATTGTGAGATATCTGGTGGTGGTGAAAATCCTATGAATTTATGATATTTTTTAAAAGGTAGGAAAATACATTATATCAGTTTCTACATGAGGGACAAGACCCAGCACTCCAGATGTGTCTCATCACTGCTGAGTGGAGGAGAAGCATCACTCCCTCTGACTTGCTGACAATGCTCACCCTCATGCAGCCCAGGATGATGTTTGTCTTCTTTGTCATGAGAGAACACTGCTGGGCCATGTTAAAGTTGTTGTACACCAGGACCCCCAGGACTTTTTTGCCAAAGCTGCTTTCCAGCCAGTTGGCTCCCCTTACTTATTGGGGCATGGGGTTATTCCCCACCAGGGGCAGGACTTCGCTGAACTTCATGACATTTCTCTTTATGGCCAGTTCTCCAGCCTGTCCAGGTCTTTCTGAATGGCAGCACATCTCTCTGGCGTATCAACCACTCCTCCCAGCTTTGTACCATCTGCAAACTTGCTGAAGGTACGCTCTATCGCATCTTTCAGTTCATTAATGAAGATGCTGAACATTATTGGCCCACTTGTGGTCTGCCTCTAAATGGGTTTTGCAGTGCTGATCACAACCCTCTGGGCCCACTTGTTCAACCAGTTTTCAAGCCACTTTGCTGCTCACTTATTAATCTATGATTTGTCAATTTATCTGTGAGAATGTTGTGGGAGAGTGTTAAACACCTTATTGAAGTCAAGATAAGCAACATTCACTACTCTCTTCTTGTTAGTCACTTCATTATAGAAGGTTATCAAGTTGGTCAAGCATGTCTTCTTTATAAATTCATGCTGACAACTCCCGATCACCTTCTTGTCCTTTGTGTCTTTAGAAATGTTTTCCAGGATTAGCTGCTCCATTATATATGCAGGGAATGAAATGAGGCTGATGCCTGTAATTCCTCAGGTCTTTCTTCTTGCCCTTCCTGAAGACAGGAGTGACATTTGCTCTCCGACAGTTTTCAGGAATATCTCTGGATCACCAATACCTTTCAAAGATAAAACAGGAGTGGCCTCACAGTGGCATCAACTAGCTCTCTCTGCACTCATCTTTGCATCACATCAGGTCCCATGAACTTAAATATGTCTAACTTGTTTAAAGTTCCGTAACCTGATCCTCCTCCATCAAGAGTGAGTCTCCTTGCTCCATATTCCACATATAACCTGGTATTCTCTGTTCTTCTCTTATTTTCAGATGAAGAGATAATATTCTTACACATATGTAATATTTTTATTGTGTATTCATTATTTATGTATTGGTAAAAACTTTGAATTTCATGGAGCATCATTGGATTTATATTCTACCTATACTAGATGCCTCCTGGTATATAAAAAGCTCACCATGTCCCATTTTTGGTGTCCTCATGGGGGAAGTCTCATGAGGAAATATCAAGACACGTATTGCAGAGAAGTAAGAATTATGAGAGAGAAAATGAGGACTGGGAGAGAAACCCATCAAAGAAAACACAGGAAAGGGTAAGTAGATAGATGTACTTATTTTAATAAATCCCAGGAGAAAGACCATTCAAACCTAGTCTGACACTTGAAGACAGCAAAAGAGAAAATGGCAAAGCTTTTCTGTCAATTATTAAAAAGACAAAAAAAAAAAAAGGAAAAAAGAAGTAAATGGTGTTCTTAAGTATACACTCTCAGAAAATCTACCTAAAAAGCTTCTCTGGGTTTACTATGAAGACGGGTCTTGGAATACCAGATGATAGGTGATAAGGAATAATTAGTGATGGAGTCTCTGGACTATTCAAAGGCTTAGCAGCCAAATATGAGCAAAGTAAGCATTAAAAGATCCATAATCTTCTGAAGAGTTACTAATGAGGTATTCACTACATTGCAAAGGATAATTTCTGTCAATTGGCATACTCTACATAAACAGACTTTCCATAATTTTATTAGATTCTTGTTATTCATTCCCTGCTTCACCAGATTAGTGAAATACTAATCAGGGTGAATCACAATAGCTCTCTAATCAATATGCATAGTATAGGAGAAGTAGCTATAATGTAATGCCTCTTGCAAAAGAACATTTTGAATATTCATTTCTTAGGAAGTCTCTGGTCAATTTTAATTTTTGTCAGAATATTTTCCACTGCTTTTCAGAAATTTCCTTTGATAAAACATATCTTGTTTATTGATGAAAAACAGACCCTAAGGTAGAATAACAAAGAAGCTAAGTTTTTCAAATAAAATTAAAAATATAATATTAGAAATAGTTTTCAAATCCATCAAATGTCCTTATTATTCAATGCCATAGAAGGCAAGCAAAATGTTTTATTTTAAATAAATTTAAAAGTTATGTTTTCAAACCCTACAAAAATAATCATGGACTTTTTTTCATTAAGCTCTGGTATATGTATGCATATATAAATGTTTGTATGCTTAAATGTCATAATAAATCAGAATTCATATATATTCAGTGGCCAGGAAAATGTTAGCTGTCTATTTTAGCCTTACAATTGCTTCTTTATGGTCTGGATAAAGTCAGAGATGGATGAGGAAAAAATAACACACAACATTTCACAAAAAACAATCATAACAAAACCACAAAACTGTACTTATGATAGGAACCATTCCTTAAACAATGTTAAGAAACTTTTGACTACTTCAGATTCTGTGCCATTAGTTTCTTTAATTTTAACAGCCTTTTGCTTATGAATTTGTCACTGTATTTTTAAGATTGAACTTCTGGATATCCAGGTGGCACAACAAAACATGATTCATAATATTTCATAGCATCAAACAAAAGTAAGAAAAGACAGCCAACACTCTTCTGTGCCTGAATGACCCAACAAGGCCCAGTTCTCCTTTCCCCTCCTAAAATGTGTAATTTATTAAATGAGCAGAATGAAGAAGTCATATACTAAACAATGAGGGAAAATTGATTATAAACTTAAGTTAAAATTAATTAAATTTATCTTACACTAGAAATATTTTATTTATTCTGCATAAGGAGTGATTCGAAAAGGAAAATTGCAAAACTTTTATATCAGAGGCCAGCTGTCATGAAACATAGCAATAAATAGCTCCTAAAGAGTAAATTCCATCTGCATAGTTGAGTTTTCACATTTCAGCTGGGAGTTAAACAGAAACTTGAAGGGTGCTGGTGTATTTTATTCTCCTTAATGTAAAATGCATAAGCACTGGAAAAATTCCTCAACAGGAGAATGTCTGCCTCACCTGATAACCAAGCAGAGATTTTCATTGCCACATCGGTCTTGCATGCCATTCAAATATTGACCAAAGAGGCGATATCTGGCCCCCTCAGACTGCTGTCCCTAGTCAGAAAGTCTAGTTAAGACTTTAATGGGCCTGGAAAATATGGGTGTGACCTTTGTCCAGTGGCTGAAGGGCACCTAGAAATTAGGTCATTAAAATTCTAGAACAAGTGTCCTGATCATGGGCCCAAAAAACAGGTAACATCTCATCTTCCTTTGAAAAAGATGAGAGTTAGTCCAATGTACCAAATTACACAACATCAATGCACAGCAACAGGAACAAATGGTACAAGTGCAAATATACCTTCTTGCTTCACCAGTCGTTATTCTTACACATTTTCACATATCAGAATCCCTGTAGTTTGGGTGAAATATTTAAGCAGTCAGCATGCCACAGAAATTAAGGATGATACTAAACCATCTTATCGAGGTGTATAATTTCACAGTATCTGACTGAAATTTTAGGGGCTTCACCTAAAAGCACGAGAATCATTCCACCTAAATTAAGGTCTTCGTAGTCAATGAAGAGAGACAAGTGCTTCCAGAGGAAATTATTCACCCCTTTAGCCTTAGGCAGCAATTTTAGGACAGGATACATCACCCTGTGGAAGAACTTACGTTATTTCCTGAATGGTGTTTAGGCAGTTTAAAATAGATACTGAACATTTTTAAACTAGACTTTCTGATACTTTGGAGTAATTCTGAAGTAGCTCCAGGAGGCAATCCATGCTATTCAGGAATACCCTGAAATTTACCTCTTCCACTGAGAATTTAGGAACCTAAACAGAGGAAATGGAGTTCTTTCAGCTCTGGATTTAGTCTGTCCATTTCTAACAGAGTGCAGTGCATCTACGCCTTATAGTCTACTGGTTAATACAGCCAACCAAGAAGCTGAAAATTCTGCATTTTATGTGCTACTCAGCTTAAGGAGATGAACCTTAGCCTCAAAGTAGTGGAAAGTTTCCCACAAACTAGATATTTGTGAGATAATCTGTCCCCCTTCTCCAAACTAAGTATTCTGCTGGAGACCTTATACATGAGACTGACATTAGAGTATCAGCCTCAGTTTTACCCCTACCCAAGGGAATGTTCCACTTGCTCTGTTGGTGTCAGATTGCCTTTTGCTTCCTGCCAGCATCTCCTACACTTTGCTTTTGCCCAAGACATTTCTGGCAACACTCAGTGTTAGAAATGCAGTAACATACTTGATAGGAGGGAAGTGTTGATCCCCTCAGCTCAGTGTTTAGGATACTGAGCTCCCAGCTTCCAGAGTGAGTCCTCAAGGTCTTGCACTATTACACAGAAGTTTTGCACTACTGCTGATTTTGGTTGTGCCTATCTTATCCAAGCTGGGTTGATTTCAGATGCTCATCCATCAAAACACAGACTTCATTAGAACACCAGGAAGGACATATGTTCCTATCTTCTTGAACCAGGCACATCTGGGCATGAGTGGTTAAGTTTGTTTTCGTTTATCTTGAAGGCTGGATAGGGAATCATCAAATTAATTTGGTGCCTGTTGTACTGATAACATTAGTAGGGAGCACATAGGCAGGCTGTCACCATACTAGCTGCTACTTAGGCAAGTTTTAGGTAGTCAAATCCCAGCCTAAGCAGAGTTTAGACAGATACAGTCTGTAATTTTTATTATGATTATCAGTCATAGCAAAAATATTGCTTTGCTGTGAGGCTTGATTTCTTCATCACAGATCTGACTGTCACCCTACATGATTTATTTGCTTATGGCAAGTCTTTATCACAGGCAGTTGTAATCTTCTTCACCAAGTTCCTTATAGCAGATGCTTAAATTACCAAGTCCTTTTATTGGGTGCTCAAATGAATTGTGTTTTACACTGTACTTAGTCAGAGCACTGAGTCCATACCTTGTTCTAAAATCATACTGTTTAGCTTAAATTGTTTCATGAGATGCAGACAGGTAGTTCTTACTTGACTGTCTGCAACAAACAGACAGGAGTGTCATTTCCTGAACTGGAAAGGACATAACAGCACCCATTTTAGTTACACAAAGGAGCAAAACAGTATATAGAAATATGTCCTGTCAGATGGATAAAGCAGTAGGTAGATTTAAAAAATAGATCTATTGGCAGAAAAATATTGAAAAATTAAAGTCTTCCTCCTCTATACTGCTGGTCATATGTCAATGACCCCAGGAAATTGATATAATACAATACTAAATGTCATGACTAATTCAGTAATGTCTGCAGGAACTAAAAACAATTCTTAATCAATCCATGTGCAATAAAATAGTAATAATATTCTACCAGAAATTTGTCTCCAGCAATTTCTTAGGGACATACACTTATTCTTTTGAAAAGTCTGATTATCTAATCAGTGATGTTATGATAAATCATAATGGTTCAAACTACTGTGACAGCAACATCTTCTTGTGATCTCATTCCATCACATTTCTTATATTACACAAACCAGGCAAAGATTAAGAATAAATCATAGTATAGGATCCTCGAAATCAAGGCACAGACTAGCATGTCAGATACCAGGAGAAATTAAAGCTCCTGACTAAAATAGGGTAAGCCTGTTGGAATAAAAGCAAATGCAATCCTATCTGTGCACAGCTTCACGAAACCATGATTTTACCAACAGATACGAAAAGCTATGCAAAGGCATACATCTTTCTTCTACAAAGCAGAAAGAAATGATAAGACTTTTGCTCCTCTTAAAGGCAGATTGCTCTCTGACTGAAGTTTATTTCTTTCCTGATTAAAGGGAAAATAAAATCCATCAACAACTGTCTCTTTCTTTTCTGTACCTGGAAGAAGAGATGAATTTATAAACTGAGGAAATAAAAGAAGAAAAAATATAGATACTGAAATTTATATCTTATAAAAATTCCTTCTCTCCTACTTTTTAAAGTTTGAGCTTTCAGATTTCTAGGTTTTGAACCAAAAGATTGTGTCTAAATATTAAACTGCTAGCAAGAATGTAAGAACATATTTTCACCGAAAGACACAGGGGGAATACAAAGCAAGGACTCCTAACAAATTATTATCTACTGAAACCAAATTAGAAATAACAGGCTTGAGAGGTCAATGATTATGACCAATAATATTATATCCTAATACATCCTCTACAGAAAGATATTGATTAAAACAAACATTAAGCATTTTTTTGCCAAAGGTTAAAACTTGGATTGTTGTACCTCCATTCAGGTTAATGGATCATACTTGGTGCCGTCTAAGACAGCAATAAGTGGGTTAAAACAACACAGTTCTCCACAGATTTACACCAGGACAATGGTATAATCCATGCAGATAGAATGTAGAAATATATGTTATATATCATATATATATAAATCAAATATATATCATACCTGAAACATCTTTTAAAATCTTACAGGGCTAGTGGCTTCACAAAGTATGCATGTTAATATCCTACTATTATTATTTTGCTTAAGATACTCACTTGGGTTTAAATCTGACTTTTGAAAGTTTTCTGCACGCTGGTGCCCATTACCATTTATTCTTGTCATCTGCAAGACTGTACCTCTAACGTACATTCAAATAGTACACTTGGTTGTTCTTGAATTTCTTGAAGCTGAATAATGTGGTGCACTTGTATCACTTTCACTCTTTCAAACATTAAAGATGTTTCTTCATCTTGCTGTCGAGCTTAGGCCTCTCAATGTGTTGTTTTTAAGCCAGCCAAGCACCCTGAAGAAACATGCACTAGTATCCCACATATTATTATTGGCTCTCATGTGTAATATATTAGCATAGCAACTTTTACTTTTGAAAAAAGCTACTCAAAGGTGTCATTTGTGAGCATCAGGGCACTGTAGAAAGATTTCAATCGGGAAATTGAAAAGACAGTCTTACAAAGGTAATCAACTTTCCTTTGGTGTTTTTTCATATTATTTTACTCATTAAGGTTTTAGTATGTTTATCCATTTTTGTAGACTGGCTCATCCAAATGTTTCTGTAACTTCATGAACATGTCAAAGGTCCTCAGTGGGAATTCTGTGGGAAATATGTAGAACGACCTGCCCATAAGGAACAAGGAAAACATCACAGCATGAGGGAGTGTGGCAGTTAAGAACTCTGTCTGTGAAGCTTTAAAAGCACCGCAATAGGAATTTGGTGTTCGCAGAGTAGTTGCACTTCTATGTTCAGATTCTAGTTCAAAAACTTCATTTCAACATTGCTACGTAGCCAAAAGTTTAAAAAAGTGTTTTTGTATAAAAATAAAAGAAAAAAGCATGCAAGGCTGTTTCCATTTGCCCATTTTTCACTGCAAACTTACATAAGAAAATTATGTCTCTTCAGGCTTGTGTTGGCTGGTACCTTCTAACAAATGGAAGGGAAAATTTACCATCAGACAGCCATGTGGAATCTCCAATGACATTATGTGACAAGCTGACAAAACTGTCACCAATCATTGGACTTAACTAGGAAGGAAATAGAGATGTGAAGATCCTCAGAGATTCACTACTTGCTTCAATTCTTCCTGTACCAACAGAATGAATCAGTTTTTGACATGTTATAGTACCTGAACTGCCAAATACTAACAACAACATAAACCACTTAAAGTTAGGTTCTGCTTTCTGAGGTTGCTACAGGAGTTGCTCTGTGTATCAGAAGAGTGGCATGAGACAGTAAGTACTTAAAAACATAACAAAGTAATGCACTTCAATTTGATTCAGCCTAGACATATAGTTGAGTAGGTTTCTGGTAGTTCATCAGATCACCAAAAGTAATTTTTGAGCAGCAATCAGTCAAAATCAGGAAGGCTGATTGACAGGTTTACCACCAACTCTAAATGCATTTGATGGGAAAAGTAGGTCCTTAATTTCATAATACCTAAGCTTGGAAGAAAAGGCAATTTATACAACTAAAAATTACTGTAAATACATTATTTTTTGTCCTAGGTAAATGGCACTATGGTAATGCCTGTGGAAATCACACAGCTATAGAAGTAAAATGTTAAAAGCCTCATGTGATTCATACAGCTTTCAGATAAACATTAACTCCTGCCCAGTAAACTTCACAGATCACAGTCTATGGCCTGGAATACATGCCAAAACAGCTAATGGTGCAGTCTGTCGTAAAGATGGAAATGTTTTTAAGGAAGGAAGAAGAGTTTCTCAGGGACTGTAGTAGCCCCATGACGATGCAAACCGTACAGCTTTCCCATGAAGTGCTGTGGAGACGCCACACATGCTACAGCAGGTAGTGCCAGCTGCCAACCTGCACTAGAAATTTCATGATCTCTTGTTCCTCTGAAGTAAAGAGTCTCCTCAGGTTCTCCGTTTCCTTTCAGCAAGTTTCTCATAATATCTTTTATTTCATTTACTGTTAGAAGGCACATACAAAAGTTTTAACTCCACTGTTCTAGTTTAGCCAAAATTTGTGGATATTCATTGAAGGGAGCATGTACACCATTCTTCACTCAGACATTAACTTACCTAAATGTTTGGTTTTGTCAAGGAGAAGAAAAATCATATAGATTGACTTACCAATATCAGCTTGTCTCCTGCATTTAAAACACTATCACATTTGTTATTCTGTACACAAAATGCTTAGAGCATGCACTGCTCTAAAGGTTCTTTTCTCATCTATTTCAGTTCCGATTTGCGCAGCCTGCAATGAAAACAGGAAAAGATACAGGAGGCAAATTCATTTGTTTAAATTCATTCTATCAACAGACTATGAATTACTGACACATTACATACTCGATATTGTGAAAATAATTCCGGTCATATGTTATATGAGTTATTCCTTATAGAAAAAATAACGAAAAGGAGCATTTATTTCTTAAAAAATTATACATGGAAATGGAAGGTGGAAAAAAAAGGGGAAAAAAAATGATTTATCAGTATAATGTCAATTCAGAAAAACTGCAGTACCCTTTTTGAAGGACATAGAGTTCACCTATAACCTGTAGCACACAATCCATCCACAATAACCCAGTAAGCCTGAATTTGACAGGTAATTCTTTTGCTACCACTTCAAGAAAAGTCCATAGATAGGATTTACCTCACCTAATTTCAGACGTGTATAGTGTACATGTCTATATCTGAGCTAATCTCCCCAGGATCCCTTTATTGGCAATGGATTCAGCAGAAAAAGACACCCTGGGGCACTATTCATCTGGCCTCTATTAGAAATCTCCTACACACTCAGATGAATCATGCCCAAGAAACACTGAATTTCAATTCATTGATTAAAGAGATAGCAAAGGGTGCCTAGCACAATAGTAGGTCATATTAATCCTATCCTGTATATCTGCACAGGAGAAACTTATGCTGGACAAGATCTTTAAAAGGAACGAATAATTTGGGATGTATCTATTTTGGGTGGTTGGTCAGAAAATCTGGATCAGGGCTGAGTGTCAAGGAGGTTTAATGCTCCTTGCCAGATGATCTAGCTTCTTGAAAACAGATTTCCAAAGCTTGAAAGGACAAGGTCCTGAGCAAGCCGTTTGACCCTGCTTTGAGCAGGAGTGTGGAGCAGATGAGGTACAGGGAGCATTTCCAGCTGAAGCTATTCCATGACTCTATGAAATGTTCCAGGTCTGGATCCACCAAACTGAATGTCCAAAACTGATCTGTCTCTTCTGGAAACCTTTCTCTCCGACTATTGCTTGTTGTGTAAGTGATGTGCTGTGTCTTGATCTCTTTAGAAGTGGGTCTTGAATTTAAAAAAAAAAAAAAAATAAATTCTTGCTGAATATGATCACAAAAATAAGGGAGTTCTGGTAAATATATTGGAGGTTCCACACAAAGATGATCCTCAGATCTAGTCTCTGCCATCTACACAACACTGCAAAACAACAGTCTCTGCTAGTGGTACCTGATTCTGTACTTTAATTTAAATGCAGATCACTTTTTTCTTTCTTTTAAGAAAAGAAAGTTTCAGCAGCAAGAAACTGTTAAAAAGTGGAAAAGAAAGAAAAAAAAAAAAAAGAAAAAGAAAAAAAACAAAAAAAAAAAGAATGACTCTTTTTTTCCTCATGGGAAACATTTAATAACTCAGCTAGACCCAAAATCTTTATGAAATATGGACCTTTCACACTCAGGATAAAAACCATAATACTTACTCCTTACTAGTGAGGTATATTAATAGTAGATTCAGCTTGACATGATGGTCATTAAGGTCCTCAGGAGCTGTGCTATAAATGTCAGGAACTATTGTCAGAGAGTTAAAAGCTTGTTTCATACAGGCTATGGTAACTGTATTTTGTTTTCTGTCATGTTGTAGAGGTCCAAACATACATTCACTTGTTCATATACAGTGAAGAAGAACTGAAATGTGCCTATTAATATGTGCATTAAGAGTATTAATACTGGATATGTATGAAATATAATTTTATTAGCCTTGGCACCAGTGCCTTATCACCCTCAAATAATATTTATGTACTTGCCCTGTTTATTTTGCTATCTAAAAAACCCACATAAAAGTAGATGAAAAAAATAAACTAAATTAGAAAGACAACAATACAGTATCAGCAAAAAAATAATGTCCTTAAAGGATCATTTGCACTTGTGATGAAGTTCCCAGATGCTGTCAGAAAGACATGCTCTTGGCTGTTATAGTTACAATTCCACAATTCCACTGAGCTGCTACGAGGAAATGTAGTACGTCACCACTTTTTCTGAACTCTAGTGTTGTAGCTGATTGTGGGTCAATGCACTCACACAGCCAATTCATTATAAAATAAAGCTAAAATTTATATTATGCAAATAAGCTTACTAGCCCATGTTAAATTACAGCTATGCTATGTTGCACAATAAACCACTCTATAGTGACTTGCTATGGACATTTTATTTATTTTCAGTTCTTATGGTAAGAAAAAACTAACTTAAATAATTCACCATGCAGACATTTCAGTGAAGTTGAACTACACATTTTCAAGGATCAAAAACTGTTTCTCAGTACTAGAGGACAGAGATTAGCTTCATTCTAGAGAGCTAAAATGAAGTCATACTACCTAAAGCCCTCGGATTACCTGCATTTAAATTTCTCATCACAATTCTTTAAAATGCCTTGTTAGCAAATTGTGCAATTATATTGAACATCCAAGTATCTTATATTGCAATGCATATAGATTGGCTCTCACTTGAAAGTGAAAATATAAGCAAGCAAGTCCATTGCAGCGAAACATGTTAAAACTAATGAGGCATTATGCCCATTCTCTGAGTTAAACCTCATTCTGGTCTGAGACAAACATCGTTCAAATGAGAGAGTAGCCATAAGAGTCTTTTTAAGGCTCAGAATTTGTCTCAGAACCAGGTATTTTTATTTTTGTTTGTTTGCCAAAAAGCCCTAACAATCTCTAAAAAATATACACAGATTTTGCAATATGCCATAACTCCCACTAAACAAATATTTCTGCTTGTGAATGAAAGATAGAGCAAAAAGAAAGACAGAAAAAAAACTGTTGGTTTTTTTTTTCTTTCCTGAAAATGAAAGCAGGAAAATAGTTGAGGTCCAGGAGTCTTGTCAATCTCAGCAGATTCTGAAAAATTTTGAATAAAGGATGGGGTAAACTTTCCCTCTCCCATCTTTTTTTCTTACTTTTAAGTTTTAGAACTGCAGCCAATGCCATACATTTTCTTTTTCTGCTCTTCACTTCCCATTACTTTGTGAAAAGGCATTATAATGCTGTTAACCCTGTTATTGCCAGAGTCTCAAAGAAATATACTTTCTGTGTGTTCACTGAGGAATATCTTATCTTAGCGTTGGGGTTGAGGCACTGGAGAAGGTTGTTTACAGACTATACTCTCATATTTGAGGACATTATGATTGCTATGTGACTTTGTTTTCTTACAGAGCTGTAAAATCTATAGAACTACATTCTCTACTTAGACATACTCATGTATAGAGGAGGGAAAATCAATACACATCATTGAAATAAAAAGTAAGTGAAGACCAAATTCAGTCAATGTGCTTAACTCATGGAAAGACTTAAGACTCAGTAGAATAGTAAAAAATACTCTTAGACAATTTTTTCTTGTAGTACAGGGTCCTGGTAATCTCGGTCCTTATATATAAGCCAGTAAAATTGCAGCTGTAGTATGAAAGCAGTCAATCCACCCACAGAATTCATAATGTTTAAATGTCTTATGGTGTTACATGATTCTGCTATGAAGCCACTGAACAATTTCAGGCAAAAATAAATCAATACTTTAAACATAAATGCAATAAATTGCAATAAGAGACAGGCATCACACTTTTAGTGAAATGCATGTCCAAGCAAATTTCTACTTAGGATTAACTATGGAAATGAAAATTCTAGTGAAAATGTAGAATTTACCACCTTGAAAGTCAGATAAGAATTATCTTATCTAATTCTGCCATCTAAACATTAAGCAAAGTCTAACCTGGTCATCTGGGCTCCATGAACAACTAGTGGAAAAGAACAGACACTCCAGTGATGACACTTTATTTGATACAAGTGTGGATGTTGAAGACATACTACTTGAGGACGTTTCACTTCCTGTATCCCTTCATTGACTTTCATGAGACAACTAGCTGGGAATTCTAACTTCCAGATAGTTAAAGTTTTTTGACAATTCCAACACTCAGCCAGAAAACAATTTTCCTTTCTCACTAGCAGCAAGAAACTATCCGTAAATTTTAAGTAAATGTTCATCAGAATCAGTCCTGATTTCTATATATATCGACTGACAGCTACAAGGTTAACAAAATCTCTTTGCATGTCAAGATTGCAAAATTCCCTTATTATCACACAATCACAACTGAACTTTTTCTTTTTTATTCTTTTTTAAACTATTTTTTTTAAACTATTACAGACAAATGAACATGTCAGGTCTTAAATCTACTTACCATCCACAAATTTTGATTTTGATTTTTTTTCCTTATTCTCCCCATCCTCACTCACCCACCTGAGGAAAAAATATAAAAATCTCTTGGACAATTAAATCACAGCTGTGACACTCCTAGTTGCTGGTTTATGGTTCAGGAAGCTGCAGCCCAGAGGATACTGGTGGTCCAAGGGGTCTGCTGGATGGCAAAAGGCTGTGGGGCATGGGGCTATGGGGCTGTTGGGCCCTGAGGGAAATCAGGGTGCCAGCGAGGTGGGAATATTGGGGCAGAAGGGGTGTGGAGGTGCCCTGCACGCAGCCGGGGAGCTGGTCTGGGTAGGCACGGTTATGAGAAGTGCTGCACACACCCCGAGGTTGTTGCTGCTTGATCCACTGCATATTTTTAATATCTCCTGATGATAAGTGAACCGTGCTTAATTCCGGCCCAGTAACTAAAATCAGCATCCTCTCAGCACTGTTTTTGTCAGATTACATAGTTCAGAGCCTCCCTGACAGTCAGTCATCCTTATCCATCCAGTGGGTAAGGGGCCAGCAGCTGTCACATGCTAATCACATAACCTCTCAGCCACAGCTGAAAGTATCTCTTTTCCTGTCACTTAGTCGCCGTTGCACACAAATATTTTCTTTCCCCCTTTTCTCTTTTGTTGGGGGGTGGTGTATAGCTCTGACCTGCTGCCTCTACACACCGCCTGGCAGGGGACAGAGGACACTCCGTGGTGTCTGGAGTTAGTAGCTGACACAAAGAGCAGATGTCTTAGACTAACAAACACACATCACACACTACAGCTCCACCAGCAGTTAAATGAGGCCTTTATTTTTCCATGACAATAGGAGGCCTGGACCCTGCAGCTGCTGTATAAAATATGGTAAAAAACCGCTGAAATCCAAAGACAAAGGATGCGAAGTAGATTCAGCCTCTTACAATCTTATTTCTGCTATTCTGTATACTTCAGTGGCCTGCCTTTAGATTTGAAATTAAATAAAGCAGAAAGGAAAACCACAAAAAAACCCCAAAAAACCCAAACACAACACCACCACCCCAAAAAACAACAACAACAACAAAGAAAAAAGGAAACACACTTCCTCCTCCTCTCCTCTGTCTGTACTCAGGAATATTCCTCTGGCTAAACACGATGCAAACCAGTGTGAGTGCTTGTGCACACTCAGATCTCTATCAGTAAGATGAGCTTTTCCGTGCCTTTGCTGAATTTACCTGTGACAGTTGTATTGCAGACAATGGTACCAGGGCAGTACTACAGCGGGACACGGGCTGTATAGCTTTTGCTGTGGGCTACTTATGAATACCTCAGATGCCAAGGGCTTCAAAGGAATATTCTTAGTAACTCTTTATCAACATGTGTTTCCAACAAAAGCTGTCCTCATTAATAGAAGACAAACACCCAATCTTTTTGTTTTCCTCAGTTTCCTTTTGCTTCCAGTGCTACAGAAAGGCTCTCTGAAAAGTCTGCTGTTTTTCAGACATTTGCGTTTTGCACGTGTCTCACTCGCAAGGAAACTGGTTTTAACTCCACGTTTGTAACTTCACTAGGAGAAGCCGCCTGACAGTTGTGCTGGCATGTTTAAAATGTCTTACAAACTGGAATTAAAGGCACAGGAACTCCATCTTAAGGATATGTATCTGTACTATTAACAGGCTACCATGTTTAGGGAAGGAATGTAGTCCCAGAGGACTGTGCGGGCATAGGTGGATCAAGTTAAAGTTACATTTCCTCGGAAAGCAGATTATGGTCTCCACTGTCTTTCTGGAGCGCAGCAGAAAGGCTTTTCCACAGAAATAACCACCCCACCTTTCCACAGCAAACTGAGCGTAGAAGCTCAAAATGCGAGTTCATTTGCTGAAGGAGAAGAAAGCCCTCCGAAGCCACAGTTTCAGGGCAGTGACAGGCCGGGTGTCCAGAGCCTTTCCAGAAGGTTGTCCTGAAGATTCACGTGGAGGAGTGCAATGCTGGAGGCAAACGGTGACTGGATTAACACGATAATCCAGAAAACCAAAGAATGGGAGGATGGGGCCAGACAAACATCAACATCTCTGTTACTGCAATTGTAAATCCCTTTTCATTCACACACCCTTAAAGGTGAGAAGCCTGTGGAAGGAGGGAACATGATTAACCCCTGCAGGTTCAAGTGGGAAGAAAACAAACAAACAAGGAGCCCCCGAGGGTTTTCCTGTGTATATAGAAAAGGAAGCAAGGTGAGATAAATTCGGCTTTTTTGGCTTTTGCAAATGTCATCTGGGAACACACTCATACGCAAGTCCAGGAAAATGTTGGATGACATCAAGTCCTGTTAATCAAAATGGGATCAGTATCTGTATGTGTCAGAAACTATGGCAACTATGTTGCAAACAGGCAACGTTCACAGGAAAGTAGCTACATTATGAAATCCAGATACATTATTTTCACCACTGGAGGGCTCCCATATTTTTCCGTTAATTTTGTAAGAACATATTAAGATTAAAAAAAAAAAAAACAAAAAACAACAAACCCAGAATATATGGCTTAAGCAAAGTGTATTTCCTTCCTCTAAATGCAGGTATAGGCTCACAACAAGGATTTTTCACACCTTCAATACACCTTTCTTTCAAAAATAAAATAAACACGATTTTGTTAACAGCAACCCTTAGGTAACATATGTCATGAAACAATTGCAGGATGGTTTACAAAGAAAAGTGGGATTATTTACCAAGGTTATATAGGGAGAAATAAAGGAAATGAAGTGACTTTGTCAAAGCTGCCTACCAGGCCAGCAGATCTCACCTCAGGTCTCCGTGAGTCTCTTCCCTTTATGTTAGAATCATTAGGATGCCACAAAACAAACAATGAAGTGCAATGCCGATTAGTCTGTGTTACCTGCACAGCCCTCATTACTCTACAGGCCAGATGCTTTAACAACTCCAGTGTATTTATCCTCACAAAGCATCGCAGCACAAGGAGGCTTTGTCAATGCTAAGGTATTTCAGGTCTTCCAAGCTCTAAGCTGTCATTCTTATCACTGGACCATCTTTCCTTTTTCTAAGTGTGCTGCTTTAGGTGAATTGTACCTGGCCTATTGCTAACAGTTATCATTCTTCTTTATAACAATTTAAGCATTATAGGTAAGGTTATCACATAATCCAAAACATTTAAGTCAGAAATGGTTGGAATTTTGTTAGCTGAATGTGATCGTGAGATAAGTCTTCACTTTTCATGATTCAGCTGGCTATCTGTTTAAATACCACGGTATTTATCATTGTTATCAAAACCATCAATAGATCTTAGGTTTTGTTACTTTCATTTAAATATACCTTTCAGACATTTGTCACCGCCTGAAATTAGAATCAGCAAGCTATTTAGTTTGCCCAATGTCTTTAAGTGCTGCATGTATCTGGCTGGATGAGTGCCTTTTAGAGCTCTTTCTTTTCTGATGTTTTAAATACTCTTGGCATTTAAATCTGAGGAAAAATGCATCCACTTGCATGCCTGACACTCACAAGTATTTTTAAGTGCTTGGATACCCAGAGAACAGCTTTAATACATGACAGACCAGGAGATTCTATAACACGAGGTCTGCCAACATTGCTGTACCAGGAACGTGCCAAGAAGACATAAGCTGCTGCTAAAAATATAGCTCCTAACACCTTTAAAAATTATTTAGCCTTTTTGAAGCAGATGAGAATATTAGTGGAATGGTGGGAAGCAGATCTCTCCTAAATAAATTCTGGAAATGAAAGTCCACCAGGAATCCCTCTTTCAGAGCAAGGTATGTACCATACCTAAGACTGTAACTTGAAGATGCAAATTAAAAGCAAGGCAGCTGCTCAGTGGGGCAATGACACAGCACACAAGGACATTTCCAGACATAAGAATTTTAGTTCAACTACATGTAACAAGCATATCTGAGTGACAGAAGTTTGTTGGTATCTTCTTCATTATAAGAAGACATGAGATAACATAGTCACACAATATGGTTTTGTTTCTTCAAAGAGTAAGCAAATCAGGAATAGCAAAGCTATTTTAGAGAAATCTCAGCATACTAACAAAACCAGCTTTTGCAATCCAGTGTTTCTGAAGGGTAGTCTTATTTAATTTGGAATGAGAATCTCAATATAATCTATACCTCTGTAATTACTAAAAATGGACTTGCAATGAAATATTATCCAGCAGCACAAGCTAGGGCAAAATGTGCCTTCGTTTTTCCTGAATAAGGTGTCCTTATGACAGTGCTTATATTTTACCCTTGTTTTCTGGCTGCCCAAAACATCACAAATGTTTAATAATCAGCATCTGGTTGGAAGTCAGCTGCTTTAGTGACTGCCTCTCCTGCTTTTCTTTGCCAAGAGGCATTCTAATATCTCAGGAAGGAGCCCATAAGAAATGTATTGCCAGAATACTGTCAGCATGAAGTCCCTGTCATCTGAACAGAACCCTACAAAAACTTCCCCAGAATTTCATGCTATAGTCATAGTCCTCCTCAAGTACACTTAAAAGTCATTTCTGTGACCAAGATTTTCACAACAGTCAGTTAATTTTTTTCAGCCATCTACTACCACCAGCTCCTTGTCACTGCTCCTTTTAGCATCAGAGGTGTGCATGGCTGCGTAAAAGTCTCTTCAGCTTCAGAACACTTACTGCCCCATAACAAATGTCAGGTAACACTATTAAAAGGCTTGTAGAAAGCTAATAGTAAAGCACACTATATCACCCACAATTAGAAAAAGATATACAGCCCACTGTACCTTCATGTAATTGAAATATATCCAGTACAAAGATATAATTACCACAGAAAAACATTATGGTCCAATGGATTTTTGAGTCATTCATGTTAAGTTATTATTTTATCAACAGATTCTTTACATTTTTGATGAGTCATCATCTCAGATATTTCTGAATTCTGTTTAGGAGAACTGCTTGATATTTTCCATTTCTTTTCACTAAGCACTTGACATTTCTTATGAACTTGCTGGTATCACATTTTGAATATCTTACTGCATCTTCATCAGAGATCTGGGAGGACAACCTTTCTGCTTGTCAGCTCCTCTCATGGGTACAGAAAAATCTGACACATCTGAAGCTGAGTGTTAGCAAATCTTTATGGCCGAAATGTTTACAGTCTACAGCAAACTTGGCTTATGTATATTTCCTTATTTATTTTCTTTAGATTTCATTGTGGTAAAAATCAAGAGGAATGAGAGATATACACAGTCTGAGTATATTTTGGTTCTAGGCACTGTTTGCAGAAAGGTTATATTATAATACAAGCTGAATGACAGAGGCTTTGATATGGTGGATTTGACAATAGTCCCTATAGCACAAAACAGATATAAAATTTTGCTGAATTATTTATCACCTTGCAAGGATGAGGGGTGAGCAAAAAAAGTCAAGATAGAGGAAGAACTGGCTTAAAACTTACTACTAAATTAAAACCAAATTATTTTGATGTCCCAAAAAGTTCATTGCCTATTTTATTCCTCCCAGCTACTTTTTTATGCTGTTATTTAGTTACTGTTCTCAGAATCCACAAACAAATGTTGGTGATTTGCAAATTTGCTTCATCAAGGCTGAGCATTCTTTAGTGAAAAGTGACTTTCCAAGAAGATAGGGACCAGTGACTACATGGAGCTTGTCAGATGGGCTGAAGAAGGGTAAGCTTCTGACTGGTTTGGGAATCAAAAGGATAATTCAGTGTAGGCAAAAATACAGGATAATATCTGTATTGAATCCTAGTTGTCATTATTAATGTGTGTGTGTATTTTTGTGTTCACGGACAGACCTTCTGTAACGTAGATACCTCAACTTTTTTGTCTAACTTAGGTTTCTGTTTTTCTTGTACGGCAATTTGCTTCTTACTCTTCTGGGCTTTCTTTTCCCCCTTTTCATTGATTTTGGTTTTCCTCATTGATTCAGATTGTTGAATCAAGGAGCACAGGGCAAGCTCATTATTTTTAACTTAGAGTGGTTGCATAGTACTGATGTCTCCACTGCAAAAATGAAATCATATTTGTGTATTGTTTTTTTCTCATTGTCTTCAAACTCTATGCCTTAATACACTAGCAACAAATCTAAAAACACATATGTATGACTCCACAGGAATAACTTAACTGTGATTGCAAGCACCTAGAGTAATAATTTGATATACAAACTATGTCCATTACTTGTTGTGGAAAATGCTTCTAATTCCTTGGGGTTTGGGTGGTTTGGGTGGTTGATTTTTTTTTTTTTCCCAAAAAAAGTGTATTCAATTCTATAACTCAGAAAAAAAATCTTCTCTCTGATTTCACTGTATCATTGCATCACAGAATGAAAAAAAGCAAGCGGGTAGGTGAGACAAACCATCAATGTAAAGTATGCATATAAATCTTGATATGATTTTATTTGTACTAACTGGAAAATAAATATAAGCATTCTATAAACACTCTGTGTAAGTTTTTCAGCATTGCTCATGCAGTTATTCAGGAGGTCTGTGGTCAACATGGTCTGCGGTGCCCAAAGCAGATTTCAGATAAATTTTAAACCCTCAAAAATACGATCCTGAAAACACTTTTCACTCCATCCCTACTTCTTCAAAAACTTGTTTGTTTTATTTTACAGGGAGCTTAAACCTTTATGTGCCTCTCAGAATACACAACCCCCAACACTCCACAGAGCACATAATTGAATCCTCATAGAGATCAAGTCTGTAACAGGTTTTGTGCCATCTAGGCTTGTCCAGGCTGAAGTTCTGTGTAACGTGAATAGAAGCAGAATTTTAGGCCTTTGGAGAACATCCATATAAAGACAAAAAATAAATAAACAAACAAACAACAATAATACGCAGAAGCTGATTAATTTTGGTGTCTTCAGTGCTAGGTGGAAATAAAATAAGGCATTTGTAAGATAAAATATTCCATTTCAAGCATGTTCATCTGACCAGCTTCTCATCTGATTCCACTCTTCTTTAGACATAATGGAAGAAATAACCATTTCTAAGATACAATTCTTCCCTTTCTAAAGTAGACGCCCAAAAGAGGTCAGGTGAATTGCACCTTCAGAGTAACCATTTCCACTCATTGATTAGAAGAGAATTCAAAAATAGCTACATAAACACCTCAGTTATAAGAGTCTAAAGTTAGGTGAAAAATATTTGACTCTAAATGTCAAAACTCTTTTTGATTTGAGATTTGTTGTTCAGGAGACATCTTGGGTGCTCAGGTCCAAATTTTAAATCTCTTGCAGAACTGCTACCAAAGCATAAAATATGTAAAAAATATAATCACTTAAACAACGGTATATGGCAAGAGGAACACCTAATTCTGGACAGTAGAAAGTACCTGGGAGATCACCTTATACACAGTGCTTCTTGGGATTCACTAAGTGGGCTGCCTTCTGTCTAGCTTCACAGTGGACAATAATGCATAGGCATTCTGATCAACAAGTTGTCACATCATCTTTTGTGGAGCCAGAGGTGTTGGAAATATGAGTATAAACCATTCTCCTCTTGGAGCTCCCTAGATCTCCCACTTCCCAGGAAATTTATCTAAGAACCAAGTTATCCCAAGATACTCTTTGGTAACTCTGTTTTAGTACTTCTCCCATTGCAGTTGTCCCACTTGATACAAAACTGTGGAACCATCCCACAAATTCACAGATGAAGCAGCTCCGTCTCCACTTTAAGATACAATGAATACACGTGCTGATACTAAGCTGACCTAAAACCAGAAAAAATGTTAACCAAGTCTCCCTTTTGATAGTTACCCACAGCAATATAGAGCTGTTTTTGCTTCACCACCTTTCTCTGACACAGTAAGAATTTGATTTTATGCATAAGAGAAGAGCTCAATGAACCCGATATAAAGATAATTATGTAAAAGTGAAAATGTCACTTTTTCCTTCTTGCTACTGTTACCTTGTAAGAAAATGCTGGCTTAGGCATCTAATATCAGGAATAGCTCATGACTGTGAATCATAAGTGGAGGGAGATCCCCTGCAGCCCATCACAGTCATCTAGTGCTCTTTGTGAGTATTTGCATGGCAGATTGAACTCATAGATAGGTGCTTTCGCTGTTTTTCTTGGCTATCCATAAGGAAGTCATGCAGTGGCAAACCACCTGACTGGAATCAGAATTTTTCAGATTCAGATGTGTGGCTTCCACTGACCTGATATATGGGCAGAACCAGGACTGATGCTGGTTAATATGATATTCTAATAGGCATAACCTTCCGTGGGTGGACATTAAATTAGGCTTAGATGATTAACATTTGCTAGTAGTTAGCTTAGTTCTTTGTTCATAGCATTTGCTTTCATGTATCCTGTAATTAAATAGAATTTTCTGTGCATCCAGCACAGGCATCTAGCTTAGAGCTCTGTTTCTGTTAGGCAAGGTAGCTAAAGGTCAGCCGTCTCAGTCTTGAACTTTTCATTTCATAACTCCTTCCTTTTTCTTTTTTTCTCCCCCCTCCCCCCCCTCCTTTTTCTTTTCCTTCCTTCCCCGCCCCCAGTGGTCTAAATGTCTATGAATCATTTAGCCATCTAGAACAACATAGCCTTATTTTAAACTAATTTAGATAGTTAACAATATTGTACCAATGTAACCTATTGGATGAAGAGAAAGGGGTTTATTTAAAAATAAAAATCCCAAATTTTAGATGAGAAAATAATTGTCTGGGATATCCTCATCCTTGGCAGCCGGTTCCAAAGCAGCTCTAATCCTAATGGCTTATCCTTCACAGAAACAAGAAATTTTCCCTCTTTCCTGGACCTCTCCACTAAAGAAGAGGTAGAAAGAAGCTTACAACAATAACTGTCCATTTTGTGTTTTAGCTACTATTTCTTTAAAAACTTATTTGTGATTCTTGATGGAGCTCTAGGCAGGATAAAATCAAAAATAGGTGTTGGAAAGCTTTGTACCCCTAAGGCTCTCTTCTAGGCTAATATTAAACTGGTTCTCACAGAGAAAAAGACATGTTAGGTTTTAATCAACCGGATCAGACATTTCAGGCAGTGTGACCATGTCTGCAAGGATTTCTGATCCCCTGAGCATATATCTGGGCTTTCAGAATAATTTTTCATATGTAACTGGCAACACACAAACTGATACCACATCTATATTGCCATTAGTATCTCATCTGTTAATGTTTAAACCGGTTAGGATACTCATTAACTGGTTTTGATCGAAGCAAGGGATGTACATCTCTCATCATTAGCAACAGAGGGAAACTAGATGACGAGTTTAGACGACATATTTATTTTAGATGACTAAAGTTAGGTAAAAGTAATGACTGCAGTGCAAAATCATTAGTGTCACTATTCCCGCATGCTAAGAAAACCTACAAACATGTTACTAGCCTGAATCAGTAGAAGCCTACATCCCTCCTACACCACATGAGCATATAGGAAGATAGTTGGGTCAAGGCTTCATCCATACCTCCTATGCTCATCTGTTAAGCAGCAATAAATCCCTATTAAGTGATTCATACAAATGTATAAAAGGAATTCTAGTACATTTTCTTCCTTATCTAACCATTTTGGAGACTTTTTGTACACACCATCGGGAATCCATTAAATATATACATTTTTATTTTAGTCTGTAGAAAATTAATGGATATAAAAACATAATCTATTTAATCTGAGTTACCTTAGTGAAAACCTGCTTGTTTGCAGGGTTCATTTTCCTTCTTTTTATACCAGTTCCCTCCACTTTTAAAGAAAATTCTCCAGCATTTCATATGCCACATAAATTAAGTAAATCCTAATGGATATAATGTACTTCAAAAAAACCCCCCAAAAACACAAGGAAGAAAATAATAAAACAGTGGCATTAGCCCTTAAGCTAATTCTTACAAGGTGAAGGAATATGCTTTCATTATTTGATCTTTGGTGATACAAGAATTATTTATTTTAAAACAGAAAAAGAAAAGAAAAACGTGTAAATATCTGTAGTAAAAAACAAGAAAGAATTTGGAAAACATAGGAAGTTGGTTAAATCCTTACAAACAGTTAACAAAACACGGGCTTGGAGGAAGGAACAGATGCCACAAATATGTCAAGCTGCGGCACAAGAAAGTAAACTCAAGGAGAACCAAATGGTTAATGAGACTAAACGGAAAATTACTGGAACTATGTGTGAACTATCTCCCTTAGCATACCAAAAGATCCACCCACTAGCAAAGCAAGCCCCCTGCTAACAAAGCCCCCTCCCCACAGAGCAGGTCTGTGAAAAAAACAGAAGAACGCTGTACCTTTGTGTGGAGAAGAGGCTTGTAAAAACCAAAGAGAATTAGGAGTGACTAAACATAATTGTAAACAACTATTCAAAGTGTATAAAAAGTTTTACCATGTGTTAATAGGTGTGCTAGCTTTGTGGATTTACCACCCAGCACCCATCTCTGTGCAGACATGCAGTAAACAAATGCCTGGACTCTGTGTGTGGATTGCCTCTTGTACACTGGGTGAAGAACCCAGTTTTGGAATAACATTGGTATAAATTGACCTGATCCTTATTTCAAAAGTCTAATACTAAAATAATTCGATCCTGTTATTGATATGCTTATTTGTAACTCCTGCTTGTGTTCTTTTTGACCACCCATTGCCTACCTTTTCTTAGTTTGCATCCCAAGCTCAGTAATAGTATATTTGTTTGTAGTTTTATTCCTGTGCTGGTTATCAACGCAGTCCATGGCACTTCACATACATTACCCGTTGGGATTCTTAGCGGAAGAAATGTTTTTTGGGTGTTTTTACTTCAGCACCAGTTCTTTTCAAGTACCTTAGCACAGTCGGTTCTAATATACTTTTTCTTCATAGCCTTCAGAAAGAGAACAATTGTAACTATAAAAAACCAAAACAAACAAACAAATAAACAAAAAAAACCACACCATCACCACCACCAAAAAACACAATCAGAAAAAACAAATCAAAAACCAAAACCCAAACACTATACCTCAGATTACTCTAAATCAGTTGTGAAAACAGCGAGTTAGATACTTTGGTGCCCTCTTTGGAATTAATACCCAGTGTGATTTTGTTTTCTTGTTAGATAGAGCCCAAGCTGATAAGGATTGATAAGTGTGTCCTGCTTGAGTGTTAGAGTAGATTAACATTCTGTCCTAATTTCCTAACTGGTTTCTCCAGAATGTCATTAGGATGATTTGCTGTGTTTTGTTGTTGCTATTGGAAAAGTCTATAATACTGCAAGTACTAAATCATAATACTAATACTGTAATGGATATTTTAAAACTTCAGGTTAAAGGAAGAATGTGAATTATGGAAATGTGGACTCAGGTTTGAGTCTTTCTTACTTTACAGAGGCAAGGCAGCATGGCATTTCAAGGTAACTTTTTAACAAATTAATTCATCCACTTCTTTGAAGGAAAACAAGCACTTTGAATATTGTACTTCCTTGTTCTAGCCCTTTTATAATGCTCACAAACCCATAGGATGTACTAATGAAATAAAGTTCAATTGTAGGGAATCATATGAATTTAAACAGTCAAGAGTTCAGAAAGTAATAAGATTTAATGTCTTCGGCTGGTATATAGTTCAAAATCATGCCTGATCATACTTCAGGTATACCTAGCTCCAGTGTTAAAATTTGTTCTTATTAGCATCTTGCCATTATCCAGAAACAGAGCATGGAAGAGTGTATTGACAAAGAGTTATTGAGAGATAATAGTCATTGAGAGGTAGTAGGAACAAAACTTCTAAGCATTTAGGTTTGCCAAAATATTTGGTTTATCTGATTTGTCCAGTGTTTCTTCTAGTCAAAGGAAATTTCCATTTGGTCTAACAGGATTTATGGAGAGAAATAATTTTTATCAGATGAGATTATGTCTCTAAAGCCACATAGAAAGACACAGCAAAGCTATAGAAAGTGACAGCAACAAATAAGCGTTAATGAGATGGGTGTGGTGAACTTTTAGTGTTCAGCTGAATGTATTCACTAGGCCTGCAAGAAAATGTCAGCCTGAAGAGAGCATTAAAATTTCATCCTCTAAATTTTCATGAGGAAGTAAGCAGAGATCATTGCTAAATCAAAAGGTCGGATACAGAATAAAATTCTGTATGGTTTTGTAAAAAGGTTTTTTTCACACAGTGGATGAAGTGGAATTGTGAAAGGATTTTTTAAAAAATATCTTTTTCTCGTATAAAGTATTTCTCTAACAAAACCAAAGCTGTACCAGGTAAATGAACTGTTCAGCATTAACAGTTCTCCAAAATAAAAAACAGATCTGAAAAAAAATATTCCAAACATCAATAGATTTATTTTAATATTTTAAAAACAATATTTTTTTGTTTTGATACAAAATGGATTCTCATTTTGAAGTGTTCTGTGTAACTCATAATAAAAACTTTAAAAATAGAAGATAATCTTTGAAATCAGACGTTTCAATACTAAGAAATAAAAATATTGATGTTTATTTCATTTTTTCTCTATATTGTCCTGGTTTTATATATATATTCCTATATTTTTACTTTATATCCCCAACTGATACAGAAAAAAACCTCACCTTCAAATTCTGTCACAGGACAGAAAATTCACACAGCTATAGTTTTACATGCCATCTGTTTCACTCTTCAGTTTCAGCATAGGGCAACCTATTTTTGGTGATATATGGTTGGACTTCAGTGATAGTCTATAGATGAGTTTGCTGGCTGGACTACTATTAGTTTAGGTTACTTGAGGAATTTTTAACTTCTAAAACAAGAAGTTAGTAGACTATATTGCAACAAAAAAGGAAAAGATGTTTTTGGCTACACTGTAGGCAGGCTGAGAACTCCCACCAGCGATGAACCTAATATTTCTTCTCCCATTTTCACATAGTTTTCATTTCCTTCATGCTTCTCAACTCAAAAGTCAATGTGAATTTGATTTGCATGATGCCTTTGGATGGTACTTGTCAGTGTAAACTTGATTATGGGTTTTGAACTTAACCCTGTGTGGGAAAAGAAGTATCCCCATATTTATGCCGAATTTTAGATTAAAAATAAGACACAAAGTTCCTAAACCTACTAACAAAGATCAGTAAGGTAGACTTAAGTTTTTGAGAAGGTAAAAATACAAAGTCTGGGTATTTTGTTTTAGTTTTTCACCACAAACCGTTCATTATACAAACATACAATCATTCACTTCTGAGAGGACCGAACTGTACCTGTAAGACCCAGTTTATGCAAGATGGGCTTTGGATCATATCAAGCTATTCAGAGGCTATCTAGTAAATAGGGTAGCTGCTGTTGCCCTGGTGGAAGAACTAAGCCCAACCTTCTGCACTCTCCTTGCTGTAAGAACAAACACGTCTCTTAACCTGGCCCTGAATGGAGATTACAGCTTTTATCATATTAGACATGTAAGAAATCTAAAACCCCAAATCAAATGTAAAAGGCCATTTATAAAAATGTCCACCTGTAATAAATGCACAGAACAAGCCAAAAGTCACCAGACATTAACTGCATAAAGAAGAGACTTACAAATATGCACCAGCTGAGCAGACTTATACATTCTGGTCTCTGATCAGCATCCAGCAAACCTCTCTTCTCCTCTAAACCCTTCCAATTCCCTCAAAACACTCTGATTAACTTACATTTGTAATGTGTGCATGCGTTATCCTTTCTTAACTGATAGAGGAGTCACAATGGACATTTAGATAATACAGTGCCTTACTGATGAAAAATAAGGAATGTAAAACAAGCACTGGAGAGGCCAGGTGGAAGTCCCTTATACAGGCAGCACACAATGCTGAGGTATTATGCAAGTGTATTTAGGAACCTCAGGATAATATATAATGAAAAATACTTTATCTGAGCCTAACTACTGCCTTAACAACACACTTGGAAAGGCGTACTGCCATCTGAAGTATTCAGCATCATAACCACTGTATCTAACAGAGAAAGAGTATCAACTATTTAGAGATATGAATACTTATACTAGTAAAAGTGATTATTCCTAACTAAACCAATATGTGATTGATTTACAGTGGGAGAGGTATTTATTATGGAATGCTTAATGACATGCTGAAGTTATTTATTTTATTTGTAGGACTTGTCTTCCTATAAAATATTTATGTGATGGGCATGAATTTGATATCTGTATGTGTAAGGGTCTAGTTATTGTTGAAAATATGTCAGAAAATTGTGTTTTATTTATTATGTCAATAAAGTTTTATAGACAAAAACAGAGCAATAAAATCATTGCATCATGGTATTGTAAGCAATATGGCCATGAGGAAAGGTGAGCGTAAGTGAAATGAATTGGTGCTTAGGATAATGAAAGTGAGGGCTAATGGGACCCAAAGGATCCAAGTAAAATACAGATAGATTCCGAGTAAGCTTCCTTCGACTCCTCAGAGAGTAATTCTGCTTGGTTTTGACCACTAAACTGCAACAGCCCTTCATTTCTAATCCTAGGCTTTTTATAAGCAGTTTGCCCACTCACACTGAATTGTGCAAGAGGAAAGTAGTAAGAGAAAGTGAATAGATCCACAAGGACTGATGAAAAATAATTGAATAGTTCCATGAGAAGAGCAAAAAGGTTTGTGATTAGAACCATGGAAGGATGCTACCTTCTTTTCAGAGTACAGGGAGGGAATTAAATGGATTTATGAGAAATGTTGGAGGAGAAATAAATTGAGCCAACTACTACCTAGCTATCTATCTGCCTACCTAAGATATTTTCCTCTAGGCACATCCAAGCTGTACATGAGTTCATGTTGTAAATGGTATTATTTCTCTGCTTTACAGGTCCCCCATTCTCGGAAAAACCAGACCTCTCACTGTTGTAGGTATGTGACCTGTGATGAATAATCAGCACTAGAATCCATTTTGAAACACACCTAAGGTCACAGAAAATTATTGTTTAGCTTCTGTTATTTTTTTCCTATGTTCTTTTTATTTCTTCTCAGTCTGGATTTACACAGCACAAAAAAACCCCAAAACAACTACCCAAACAAAAAAAACCACACAAAACAAAACAAAAACAAAAAACCACCAAACAACCAAACCCAAAACAAAACAACTATATGATAATCATCTGATTTTACTACTATTACAAAAAAGATAGTCTTCTTTCAACAGTTACATCCAGGCAGAACCGAAAAGTAAGAGAAGTCACATGAGAAACCTTTTTATTATTATTACTTTCTTTTGAAAACTAGCTCTATAGGTCCTGGGGCTTGACTGTTTGCTCTGGTTAAGCATCGTTGTATTCTTAACAAATCTTAACTAAACCAGTCAGAGTTTTCAGTTTCACCCATCACTGCCTCTTGGCATTTAAGCTAAGGAAGGCAGGCATAATAATCGGTGGCTATGTAAAACTCCCTCACCTGTGAAGAATTTCATACCCATACTCCGTGTGAGACTTTTTCTTTCCCCTGTGGTTAAACATACACAAACAATGAGCCTCATTCACATCTCATTTAGTTCATAGGAAGTGCAAGATCGCGAATCAGGAGTCACCAGAAGAGCTCTTAGAGACTATTTGTAGTCCTTTTAAACTCAGCTGCATTAAGAAAAGGTAAATTGGTTAGGATCAAATTCAAATCGGGAGTATCTTCATTCAAACCATTCAACGTTTTGGGATCCTGCAGGGAAGAGAGATATATAAGTATATCAATGCAAGATATGAGTAAAATTGCTGGTTAGGGTAATTTCTAGTGTAGCAAATTAATACATAGAGTCTAAAAAATAGCTAGTAAATGAACAAGTCTATGTGATCAAATAAATGAAAAGTAAGACGTCAACGTCTTCCACATTGTAACACATCAAGAACCTGTTGATTCCTGACTGATTTTAGCTGCTCAGTTCACCCTGAAGTGGAAAAATATTAAGTAACCCTTTGCTAAAATATCAACATAGATTTGAATCTGAGCTTAAAGGTTATTCTCAGAGGTCCAAACAGACCAATACTCATTATTTTGTCATTCTGCCTTTCTCTTTAAGAAGGAATTCTAGTACCCAGCTAGAATTGGCTAAGTAAGCTATTACTTGCATGTACACACCTTTTCATTAAATGAGGCCAACGTACTGGTGTTCTGATCTAAAAGCAGAGCTCTTTGCTATTATTGCAATAGCGCAAAAAATTAAATAAACAAGCCAGCATTTTGACATTTGAGGAAAATAATATTGGGAAAAAATCACACGAAAATTAATATTAAACATGAATAAATGAAATAAGATTAACAGTCACTCGGCACAGAAAATGAAAAATAGCTTTTGTAGGAGCACATTACAAAGATAAACCAGCCAGTTAAATTTTGAATAAATCACCTTTTATCCACTTGTTGTGACATACAACCGTGGAAATTGAAAACTTCAGAACTCCAGGTCCCCATGAAAAATATCTTTTCCAGAGGTGGCCTGTGCCTTAAATCAGATACTCCGTGAAGACTACTTACTCTTTTTTTTTTTTTTTTTTTTTTTTTTTTAAATTCCCTCCTCCTTAATAAGATGTTCTCCGAAATGCCGGCTTCACCTTCTGATGTAAGCAGATGGCAAAAAGCAGTGACCAAAGCAATTACAGAATAGTACACAGAAAACAGAGAACCAAATATACGATAAACGAAATCTGTACATTTTTTCATTAGCTGGTATTTAGGCAGAGCACCATTCCGGCAAAAGGGAGGGATTATCTCAAGGTTATTTATTCATTTGCCAGCAATCAACTAGGTCCAGATAGTTGAAATCCCCGGTATCCAGAGAGTCAGTAAGAGGCTTCATGCATATGTTCCACTTTATGTTGCTCATCTGCAAAACAATGAGGCTTGTAATGATGTGAAAGGTTTAATGGACTCTCTCCTGGTTTGTCCTCTAGCCAAGCTGATTGTTATTTGTGTAGTGTAATCTTCTTAAGAGTGTGGTTCCCGCAGGGAGATGAGCAGGCAATGACTGGGCTGTGGATAGCAGCTCCTGTCAGGGATCAAGGATCATGCAGTTGATAGTTTTACATTTAGAAATCCCTAATATTCAGGTTCTAAAGCGCAGCTTGTTAACACCTAGAGTTGGTTTTGGTTATTTTGCACAAAAAGAAAATCCTTTAAGTGTCACCATTTAAAAATTACTTAAACACCAATCAGAAAGTATTATCAGTCAATTATTATCTAGCTTCAAGGTGGTTAAAGCAGTGACGAAGGTATTTAGCACATTAGCAGGCCATTATGTGTCAGAAAAAAAGAATAAGCAAGAAAGGCAGTGGCTCTATGTGACAACCCTATTTAGGAGAGGTGATATTTTGATGCATTGATTAAGATACAATATTCCTTAAAAACTGGTGTTTAGCTGACTGTTTGCTTTAAGATTAATAGGAAACAGGACTTCAAATCCCATAGGCAGCTTTGAAACCCTAAACCTGGATATTTAACACTAACCATCTGAGACATCAATATTTTATCTTTAATCTTATTTTTGTTCTTAAAAAAAATCTCTGTAGTCTTTTCTTTGCATCTTCAATTGTCTGTTGAAAGAAATACTTAGCTAGTGTGTGTCTCCAGTATGTATTAAGAAATAATTTTAAAGATATCTGAGATCCGAAAGGTGGTTTTTTACATACTATTGGCTATGTCATACTTCCTTCTGAACTTAACTTATGGCCCCAAAATTAAAGGCCAAGTTAGTGCCATCAAATAAAAGCATGAGACTGTGATATGTCCCTTGGGATATCTGCCACTTTGTAGAGAATTGTTTTAGATCAGAATGAAGAAAGCAAAACTGTTATGAGGAAGGAACAACTTACCAAAAACTACACTCTGAACAAGATTAATATGATTCATAGATTCATAGAGCGAAAGGCCAGAAGGGAGAACTGCTTCACCTACTTTGACCTGCTCCAAACCACAGGACATTGCATTTCATCTACTTAACCTTGTGTGGAGACCAGCCACTTGTGTATGACTGAAGCAAAACTTACACTTAGCTAAAGCACATCATCCAGAAGACATGCAGCTTTCAAATCAAAGCATCAAAAGAAGGAGAAACGAATACTTCTCTTTCAAGCATTTTCAGTCTTTTTTTCTAATAACTAGTTCTCTTCCTGTGAAAAATGTGTCATTTCTTTTTTGAATGTGTCAAATAGCTGCTGTCATGCCCTTTGCTCCTATTATTTTATGAAAATGCCATTATCATAGGTTCTTGGAGTGAGTTAGGTTGGAAAGGAATCAGGAGGTCATCTTATCCAACCTTCAGCTCAAAGAACAGACAAAACCAATATAAAATCAAATATATTTTAATTATATTTGTTTTTAAGAAGGAAAAACATTGTGCAATGTCATTTCTTGTCCTGTTTTGGAGGGAAGTCAGGAGGAATATGTTGTATCAATTTCATTCTATCAACATTTTTTAAAAATCTAGATACAAAGACTGCACAAAAACTGTAATACAGGTCTTACCAGTGCTATGTGCCTAGATGATTACAAAATACTGTTAGTCCTTGTTACCACAACTCTACTCAAAGACCTTGCATGCATCTAATTTTCCATTGTGCCTTGAAAAAATATTTCAAAACGCTGCTTTCCAATATATCTTTTCCCATGTGTGAGTACATGCCTTTTACTGTGATGGCATTTGTCTTATGAAAATGTGTATACAGGCCCAGGTACATCACTTGTTTGACTGCACGATCGAGATATTTTAGGATTATCCTTTTGCCATCATTCTGCCATCTGTGCACCTACGGGTTTCATTCAAAGGGATTTTATGTTAACTTTCAGAAAAACTAATCCAGATTTTCATATACATGTATTTTTATTTCTCCTCTGCCATTTTTTCAGGGAGTCCCCCAGATATCAGAACTTGATTTTCTTCTGTTTTTCTGTACCAGACCACTGGATGAAACAGCCCACAAATACTATTTTGCCTTTTACCTTTAAGCAGATCACCATTTACAGATCTAGCTCTGCTCTAAAGATTGGTCCCCTCCTGCCTGAACAAAATGTTGGCCTGTCTCCCTGACTAGTGGACTGATTTTTTAAAATACAAGATCAAGATGGCAAAAATTTGGTTTAATTTTTTTCCCCAACCAGTTATTTCCTTGTCCTCTTTTCAGATTTTCTCTGAATATCATCACCCTGTCCCTCACCACTGAAAGCCCTAATCATGTGAGACTTAAACCTGAATGATGTAATTGAGTCCATCGTCTTTTTGTATTGTCAGATTAAAGTTACAGCAAACTTTCAGTACATATTCTACTTTCCATCACAAGGTGTATCTTTTCCTGTACAGCTACACTAATAAAGCTTTCATTCAGGTTCTCATCATATTCAAAGTGCTTCAGCAAAATATCATTTTCATAGTTCATTGCTTTGATAATGACAGTCTTCTATATGCATCTTTCTATTAATTCTGCTTCTATCATACTTAATAGAGATTACTTATTTTTACACCCAAGGTTCTTTGCAGTGTGCATCTGCTCAGTCTTTCTTGTTTACTACTGAACTGTCAGATCCCATCTCTGCTTGGCATTCCTACATATTCTGGGAAGTATGTTTCTACACTGTTCTGTGATAATCTTTGCTGCTTAGAGCTTCCTAAAAAATTGCTTGACTGTGTTTTCACAGTTTCATCCTTACTAATTCCTTTTTCTGCCAATAAAAAGTCTTCTCATGAACCCTGCTTCTCCTTTCACACTGACCAGAACTGTCTTTCTTTGCTTCCAGTATGCCTCCCCTCCTCCTCTCTCCCAGCCTGCAGGTACCTTTTCAGTACAGTTGGGTACCTTTGCAGTACAGTTAGACAGTTGATTTACTCAAACAGAAACTTTTGGTTTGGGTTTGTGTTTATACAATTCATAGCACGAATGGGACTTCGCCCACTGAGTGGCTCATCAGTAACACAAATCAAAGATTAACCTGAAGGTTAAAAATCTCATTCCAAGTCCAGAAACATTTAATGTCTTGTCTTTGTGTGTTTGTTTGCTTGGTTGGTTTGTGTTTTAGAGAAACGTGAAATGGTACCAGACTCTGTACTCCATGCAGTTAAGACATGTATAGGTGTGGAAAACTGAGCAGATGGATGTTCAAGAAAATAAGAGGGAATAAGAGGGAATAAATTACTTCATTATATGGGGTTTTTTTTTTAGATGAACAGAGATTAAAATTTCTCATTAAAATACAAGCTCATTTTCTAATAAAAAAGCGCTGGAGGAAAATGTCAAAATATTTCCCACTTTAATTTTTCTCTTTTTTTTCTACTTTGTGTCTTCTAAAAGAGAGGTGAAGGTACCAACAGGGAAAATGTGAAGAACAGAAAGTGAAATACCAGCAGAACTTTGCTTCCTGCTAGTTTGCATTTTTTATTACAAACCAGAAAATTAAGAAACAAAGTTTCCTCTAAAATTTCATTAACAGCACTTTTTGCCTTACTGATTGAAAACTTCCAAACAGAAAATGCTGGCCTGCCTCATGTAATTGTATTGATAGTTGTATTTATATTCATGATGATTTGAAAGGATTTAAAAGCTCCTAATTGCTAACTGTTATTTTATATAACTGCACGATCTTGTCATATCTCTCTGCTCCACTCCATTACTAGCTCTGTACACTGCAATTAGTCACATTTCCACCAGTCTATACCTTTATTGTTTATACCCACCATTAGCAGTTCATGTCACACCTTTGTTTCACAGTGTCATGAATGTCCCCAAACACTTTTAAATTCATTTAAAATACGCAGTAGGAAACACACAATATCTTCTCCTTCTTTCCTATCACCAAGATCATTAATAACTATTTAAAGCATTTGGGCTCATTTTCTGTCTGAAGTTACATATATATGTTGAACACACAAAATACAAAATGATTCCTTATTAGTATTTGAAAAGACTGGTGAAGAATCTTTGTGCTAGGAAACTAATCAAGGAGATAATTTCCAGTAAAGAAACAGAGAAATGGCTATATCAATGTAGGAGACACAATGAGACTCTTGGGAGTGTGTGTTGTGTGTGGTTTTATATATATATATATATATATTTATATAAAAATCCTATACACAGTTCTGGTCATACATTCTGGAACAAAGCACATTCAAACTGAAGTCAATTTGGAAAAGGGCTATTTATTATGACTAGGGAAAGGTAAGATACATCTGTAGAAGGGACTGCAAACTTACGTTTTTTTTAGACTAGCAGGACAAAGACTGAGAGGAAACATGACTTCAGTCAATAAACACATCAGGATAAAAGCAGCCAGGGAAGGGTGAAGAGCTATTTGAGCTAAAAGCTAATATGTGCATAAGAATAAACAAGTACTGTGTTCATGCATAAATTTTGCATGAAAATTAGGAAGTGCTTTCCAACCTCGGAAGAATAAAAGACCTTGGAGACTGACCAGAGAGAAGGTCTAAGATGGAGTTAATAAAATGGCTTTTGTGACACATTTGCTCATGGTAGGGGTATTTAAACAGCACAACCCTGAAGATTCCTAGCAATCCTGTAAGTTCAGATCATCCCTCATGTTAGAGCGCCACATCCCTACACAATAAATGGTCAGAAACTGTTTCAGTGTACTCTTAGGGTCTTCTGTAAGTCCTCAGGGTACATTAATAATATATTCATATGTACCAAATTTTTATGCATGCTTAAGCTGAATGTGGTCTTTGTTGCACCCATTAATGAAAACAGATCAGAAGACTTCTCTAAACAAGGGGCAAACTTTATAGTACATAAATACTATCAGCTGCAGAGGTTACGTTTGATCTAATTGATCTATCTACTTTTCTGCAAATTCTTAATGTGCTTTTGAATATATGTAATAATATGTTTCTAGTAATAAGTATTTAGATTTCTACAGTTCCTGTTAGTGTGTATATATGTTCATATATATATAAAAAAGTGTAACTATAGATACATGCACATATATAGGTATAAATATTCATATCCATAGTCATAAACTACCATATAATATCTCTAATGGAGAGAAGAATAACTACATTTTTACTGGAAGGCTGTAAATGGCTTTGAACACTTTTAGTGAAACATTTCAACATTTTTCTAACATAATGTTTTGAAAGGGCCCAGGGTCAATACAAATGTAATATATGGAGGCTAAAAGAAAATTTGACAGAAAATTTGTTCAAAGAGCACGGTAAGGTGGCATGTAAAAACAATAATGGGCCATTATGCTGTCTTATTAGAGAAATTAAAGCATTGCACACACTGCTTGACTCATAGTGTCTGGCTTTTCTACTGAACAACTTGAAACCTGTATTTTCAGCTCAAGTAGTGATTTTTAAGTGTAATTTCCTTTTCAACTCTAAATACTTAATAATATCAGATGTGGCAAACCTGTTGCTTGGGAAGTTCAAAAGGCAGAAAACCACTGGACTACCACAAATACTGTTTGGTTAGGCTAGCACTAAAGTTTGTATGCAAACAGACTAAATGGAGTGCAAACAGTGGTGCTTCATCTTCTGCACATGCACGGAAAGCTTCTTCTTTTAGAAAGCTTCTTGGTAGATATAGCAGCATAGAAAAAGGTGTTAACATATAGAAGATACTACTACACAATCTTTTAAATGAGAAATGGACCTGAAGCATTGAATTCAGTTTGAAGGATATGTCTACCTGGAAGACGTGCAGCTTGTCACCAGCAAACCTTCAGAGCAACCTTTCCCCTATAAGGTGGAAATTCCCTCCAGTGATGTAATTCATGCTATTACATAAAACAAAATGTACTTTAGCAGTGACAGTTCCTGATACAGCATTGGTGTGATTACTTTTTCCATTACAAAGGAACTAGAAAAAATGTTTATGTAAAGACATGATCATACTTACAAGAATTTCTCATACAGTCTACCTATAAACTTCATCTCTCCTGCTCATCGTAGTGTAAATATTTGTATTTACCTAAAAAAAAACTCCGCCCACCCCCACCAACCCCCCACCCC
>JAVJGI010000062.1:2780053-2806869 GCA_035590275.1 Ibycter americanus
CCCACCCCCCCACATCTGAATTTGTTACAGGATGAGGGTTCAGGATCTCTCTCATCACAAAGGCACCGAGTACACTTGGTGGACATCTGTCTGAATTTATCCTATTGGAAGTGACTAATACACAAACAGCATTCATTTTATAGCAGAAAGCAAATATAATTTTCCAAGATGTGTTTGGAAACATTAAACAAATTAATTGGGTTAGATTCCTTATTTGGGATAAACAGAGAGTACTATGGAAGTCAAGGATATGAGTCATTTGTTAAACACTTTATTTCTAAGCCTTCCAAGACAGTTACTGTGCTAGCATCTAGCAGATTCACAAAATGCTGGGGAGATTCAATATGCATTCTACTTCTGTGAGATACAGATTCACCACCTCCTTTTTGCTGATGCAAGTCTGAAGCCCAAAGTCAATGAGACAAAGTTACCCAAGTCTGGGAACTTAAATCCAAGTCACTTCAATCAAGTATTGCTGAAATAACGACTTCTTCTCCCCTTTCCTCTTCAGCTAAAGCTTCCTGTTACAGCTAAATGTGTAGATATGAAATACCTGAATTGTTGGAAGACTAAACAGAACAATGGAAGTTATAGCACAACTGTGTTTACAAGGGCAACTACAAATTGATTTATCCTTTTCTGGACTGACACATTTGGTCTGATTTTTCCCTGAAGTTCTCTAAATCTTGTTAAGGTATTCTGTATCAACAATCTCTTTATTATTTTTTTCCCTATTGTTTTCCAAACGAAATCTTTCTTTCTGATTTGTACATATATATATGTGTGTGTGTGTGTGTATGTGTATATATTTGATTCTTGTTTTCCTCATTATGGACAAGTACAACAGGCTTTTTGTTTCTTCAAAGCAGGCTTTATCACATCCATTCAGAATCTTCTCTTTTTTAACCACTGAAATCCCAATACACTCGATATTTCTCAGTTGGCCATTTTTGTTCATATAAACCTGTTTAGTTGCACTGAATCACCAAATTTATATGTCATTTTTGGTGATCTTTGTTGTTTTGGGTGGATTTTGTTTGTTTGTTGCTTGGATTTGGTTGGGTTTTTTTGTTTTGTTTTGTTTTGTTTTTTTTTTTAAGAAACAAGTCAATAAGGGTTAAATAGGAAAAGGAACTTCCATATCCACAAGAAGTAGCACAAAATCCAGTTATTTTCTTTCTCACTACCCATTGCTGTTTCTCCCTACTCAGGGACACATTTAGATTTAAAGGAAGAAGTGCAAAGGGTATAGGCAGGGGACCCCTGCTATTCCTAGACCTTTGTCAATGGCTAAATTACCTGTGAAAAAGAAAAACATAAACCTGCTTAGCCTTTACTGTATAATCTGTCCCTGGATCCTAAATTGAGTTTAAGTTGGCTGACCTTAAGTATTTGTGCCACTGTACGCTTGCATTTACTTGTGAATGTAAATTACCACTCAGTATAGACCGCAGGTGAGTCTTCTGGAGCATTTCACTGACTGTATCTGATACGTCAGACCACTAATACAGAAAACAAAAAAGGTACTCACATTTGTAGCTTGCAGGACCTAAAATATTTGTCCAGGAGTTTCTACTGTTTAATTCAGAATTATATGGACCTTTATTTTTGATTCAGTAAGGTTTGATAGCACGGAGAAACGTTGACTCATGAGCTGAATGACAGGACAACACACTGTGAATCTCTGTAGGCAGGCAAAACTTGGCAGCCTTCATCACAAATTAAGGAAAATATTTATAGAAAAATAATATGGCAAAAGAATCAAGGTACAAAGTCTTTAAGATGTGTTGACTACAACAAACTCATATAAACCATGACGAGTGCTTTGAAATAGCTAAGAAGTAGAAGAAACTTTCAGCTAATTTTCAACATACTATAGGCATTTGTATGAGGAGATTCCTGACAGAGACAAAAACAACTGTTGGGAGTTTTGCAATTGAATCCCAATGGCTGCATCACTGCATAGGAAATTTTTCAGTTCCAGGTTTTGTGTTTTGGCTCACCTAGAAAACTCAATGGTTTTGCTTTTTGACATATGCTTTTACTTCTGTTTGCTTACTCTGCTTCCATCTCTCCTGATCTCCTGAGCTTGTATTTGAGAGGAACATGAAGATTTACTGCAGTAGGAAAGTGTACAGAAATGATCTGGATGTCTAAACATCACTCCTGCTGTTTGCAGAGGAATGAAGGGAGAAAAGGGAAGACTGGGGCAGGGGCAGGGGTGCCCAGGTTCAACCTTTAGGTTTGTACCATCTATTTATTCTTTTCAACTGAAGGAAGAGACAAGCAATTCAGCGATATGATCAAACAGAAATTTGGAATACTGCTTCCTGGATAAAAGTTAGCAAGACCATTTCAACAGAAATTCCTCTTCTCAGAACATGAAAATGCCTTAAAAGCCTTTCAGCCCACACACCTGGTGGAAGAGTGATTGCCTTACTTAGACTGAGTAGACACTTCTTGAAAGATGTATTTTTGCTTTATGTATATATTATCCTATAAATTGAGTGAAACATAAATGGGATGAGGGATAACTTCACCTTGATTCAACAGCTACTGTCAGACTTCTCAAAAATCTCTGTGAAGAGGACAAGTAAAACAAAATTTCAAATGCACTGTAGCTATATTTACTAGTTGATATTTTCTTCCTGTTTAGGGACATTTACCTCTACAGAGCAAAAGTGGTACAGATCTTGGGAAAAACTGGCCTTAATGTTCAACTGATGCCGGAGGTACTTCATGAAAACAAGCTGCTGGTGTTAATTAAAGTAGGATGAAAGCAGACAGCCTCCACACCTACCTTTTAAACAAGCATTAATTTTCAGCAGTCCTCAGTTTTTGGGACAGCCTGTGACAGAGTTAACCTGGGCCTCAGAGATGCGCAGCACTCAAAGACCTGAGGCATGGGCATTCAGAGACTGACTCAGACTTAGCAAACTCCTTTGGATCACTGAAGTGCAGTACACTTGTGGATCTGTTGTTCACTGCTGACAGGGCTGATGAGCTCTTAGTAATTTTAGAGTGATTGAAAGCCACTTCCAACCTGCACATTTTGAAGAACATGAGAACTCCAGAACATGCTTAAGGTGTGACCACTTTGTACCAAGTTGTTATATACTTGTCCACTGCACTTAACGATTTTAACTACAGTTTTCAAAATACCTTGGGTCAACTTTTATCCAACATAATACCTTCTTTTATTTTTCACCTCTTGACTTCTGAGGACAATTTAGGTAAGACCTCTGTCTTCCCCATAGTGAGCTCCAGAAGAAACTGGCATTTCTTTTCTCCCTTGGTTCAGGTGCCCAGCCATCACCGCTCAGGATATAAAACATCTTGTTTACTTCTAACCATGTCACTGGGGTTGTTGTCATGCTATTTCAGAAATGTGCTGCAGCTGGCTACAGGTACCAAATGGAATCATAGAAAGGTAGAGGTTCTTGATTGAATTTATTTGTGTTTGAATCTGTCAGGGATAAAAGAGCCAACAAATAATAAAATAGATGCAAGCCTCTGTAAGTCAGCAGCCACCTGCTACCTCTGGGCTATTAGAGCGGCCCTCAGCATGACAACACAAATCCATGCTGGCAGGCCAATCACAGCTGAAAAAAAGCTCTACATCAGCTCAGCTCGTCAACGCAGTCAGCAGACTGACAGCAATGTTGAAATGTCATTTTTCCTGATATTAGTTGTGAATTGTTTTATCACATTATTTTTACTCTCACCCTCTCTTCGTCTTTTAAATGCTTATAGTGTTGATGGCTCTAAAATGCAGTGTATCTAGTTGCTTTTTCGAGAAATTGAGGTTTGATTCTACTATTTTTTTATTTCCCCAAATAGGCTGATGTCCTTGTTTCATTTTTCTCCCTTCTGTACATCTAAATTATGTAAATTACAGGGAACTGTAAAAGTCAAAGTATTCATCACAGGCACCATAATTATTGATAATCATCTATTCTTCAAAGCTAGTACCATTTCACATAATGTTGACTAATTTCACTCCCATTTATAGAATGAGTCAAATTCTGGACTGTCTTGTATCACCTGCAACTGCATTTAAATTGACCCTAAGAGTTTACAATGGTACCTTGTTTAATGAGGTTATGCAAAGGGACAGAGCAGGATGCACTGTTAGTAAATGGAGCGAATATTTAGGGCTGTGAAAAGAAATTAAATCAGTGCAGCAGTCTGAAGCCGTCACTGACATAAATTTTAAACAACAAATGAAATCTTGGCCTCAGTACAGTCAGTAAAAGTTTTGCCAGTAACTTCCACAGGGCTGGGTTTTCACTCCCATGGACTGTATTTGAATAGAAGAGGACGATTGTGTTGGGGTTTTTTTCCTGTCTTTTTAAGTTGTTAGCTCTGACAATACAGTCCAAAGCACCCTGCCTGCACCAGAGGCTACAGAACTGATATTTAGCAACGATGGAGAAGGGAGAAAATAAAAGCTGTAAGTTATTTCTTTTCCTTTTGTTGTTCATAATCATTGTACACCAGTGATTTATAATGTCTCCATATCTTCAGCAGAGAGCAACAGAGGCTTGATATGATCACATACTTGTGCTTATTAAAAAGAATCTTAAAGCTTTCTGTGTGGTGTCATTTATTTTCTAGAAAGTCTGCATTACTAATCTGAACCAGTTATAGAAGAGAATTCAGTTTCAAACCAATGAAGGTAAATGGTGAGGTTCCTCTGGGACTACATCAAAACTTGGAATTGGCCTTAGTACACAGACAGGCAAATTTCAGCATCTCTGAGTTGTAAGTGACCTGATTTTCTTCATCCCTCATTATCACATAGTATATTTGGGAAAGGCTGGATAATTATCCAGGAAAGCTGGCTGTTTTTTGAACCCCGGGGAGTTACATGCAAATGAAGAAATGACTTGTGTGTTCAGATGTGGGGCCAAACATACAACACCAGCCTATGGCGATATCCTAATTTGTCCCCTGCTCTTTTTCTTCTCTTAAAATTCTATCAGGATCGAGACAAGAACATTTTCTTTTGCAACTCCTGCAACTTTTCAAGACAGAATTCCTTTATTTTTCCACTATCTCCACTTTTTTTTCACATTCTCTTTGAATTCCTTTTAGCAACCTTTTAGGATGTTTTGTAATTTCTGTCCTGCAACTATATTGTTTAGTGATGAAACCTAGTAAATAAATGAATAAATAAGCATGAGAAAGACTTTGCAAGTTGCATTACGCATTAAATATTTTCACTTCTAGTATACATTCACCTATGGCCTTGCTTACAGCACAGGAGGACAGTTCAAGTAATTTAGAAGTGAATGAACTTTTAAAGTAACCAATACTGTGCTCCTTCTGCATACAAACTCCCACATATATCGTAACACAGTACAGTAATAGCACAATACAATAACTGCTGTAGAAAAACGCGTTGTCATAAGCAATAGCTGTCAGCTAAAATTCTTTGTGTTTTTCTCTTTAAACAAATTTACAATTTATTTCTGTCTACATTATTCACAACTTGATATCACACAGAACCAAAACAAAGTTCAATAACCTTTAAAAACACCTTTCCTACCTACATAGTATGGTGGTATTTTTGTAGCTGGACTAGTAACTCATACTAAGAGAACGATTACATTTCCTGTGTGATTAACAAGACATTAGCAAACAGAGCACTAATATTGAGAGACACATATTTCAGGCAATCTCTAAAGTTTATAGAAAGAAAAAAATAAAACTAGAATCTAGAGATCTCTATCACTTTTAAATGTGGGACTGTCCTTGTTATAATTCTGCTTTGAATGATGTATTGAAATACGTACCTTGTGTCACACTGTTCATCAACATGTCACATTGTATCATGTCACTTTATGTAGCTCAATACGACAGATGCATCTCTACAGCAATGTGTCATCATGTCCCTTGGCATGAGGAGATGTGAAAATAAATGGATTCTTGTTTTGTATACAGTAAACTACTTCCAGAAATAGAAGGAAAAAAAACCCACAAACAAACAACAACCAAAAAAACCCCGCCAAAAAACCAAACATCAAACAAACCACTTTTATTTAGTTTTGGAATATTTTAAGTAAATGAAAGGAAAAGGTGGTGCCTCCCTCATTCATCTTAAAAAAAAAAAAAGTATACAAATTAATATGTGCCCAGAATGCATAATTTCATTTTGTTATTCCTTTGATTTAAAGGAATGCCTACAAGCAAGCTGTAAGCAATTGTTATATGTTCTATAAATAGGGAAAATACAGACTTGGAAAAAATGGCTAATGGACTGAACAGGCAGTAAATTCTTGTTTTGTTGATAACAAATAATTCTATTGAAATTTTTTAAAAACACACTTATTAATTAACATCACAGTTTATTTCATTTTCTTGTCTAGTTTCCTTGAAACAAGTTGTATTGGGTTTGCATGGCAAGGTTTTGGTAGTGAGGGGGCTACAGGGACAGCTTGCGTGAGAAGCTGCCAGAAGCTTCCCCTGTGGCCCATAGAGCCAATGGCAGCCAGCTGAAAGATGGACCTGCCACTGGCCAAGGCTGAGCCCATCAGTGTCGGTGGTAGCACCTCTGGGATAGTGTGATTAAGAAGCGGAAAAGACGTGCACATTCTGCAGCCGAAGAGAGGAATGAGAATATGTGAGACCAACAACTCTGCAGACACCGAGGTCAGTGAAGAAGGAGGGGGAGGAGGAGGTCCTCCACACACCGGGACAGAGATTTCTCTGCAGCCCATGATGAAGACCATGGTGAGGCAGGCTGTCCCTCTGCAGCCCGTGAAGGTAATGGTGGAGCAGATATCCACCTGCTCCTTGTGGAGGACCCCATGCCAGAGCAGTGAATGCCCGAAGGAGGCTGTGACCCTGTGGAAAGCCCATGCTGGAGCAGGCTCCTGGCAGGACCTACGGACCTGTGGAGAAAGAAGCCCACACTGGAGCAGGTTTTCTGGCAGGGCTTGTGACCCACGCTGGAGCAGCCTGTTCCTGAAGGACTGCACCCCGTGGAAGGGACCCACACTGGAGCAGTTCATGAAGAAATGTAGCCGGTGGGAAGTACTCATGTTTGAGAAGTTCATGGAGTACTGTCTCTTGTGGGAGGGGCCCCACACGGGAGCAGAGTCAGAGTGTGAGCAGTGCTCCCGCCGCAGGAGGAAGGGGCAGCAGAAACAACGTGTGAGTGACTGCAACCCTGCACTGCTAGCAGGGAGGAGGTCAAGAAAATCAGAAGTGAAGTTGAGCCCAGAAAGAAAAGTTTCTATTTCTTTTTCTCCTACTCTGGTTTTGATTGTTAATAAAATTAAACTAATTTACCCAAGCTGAGTCTGTTTTTCCCATGATGGTAATTGGTGAGTGATCTCCCTGTCTTTATCCCAACCCATGAGCCTTTTGTTACACGTTCTCTCCCCTGCCCAGCTGAGCAAGGGAAGTGATAGAGCAGCTTTGGTGGGCATGTGGCATCCGGCCAGGGTCAACCCACCACACAAGTTTTATAAATTATTTCCACATTATATTGAGTTGGCTCAGTGCAATACACTGGATTCACTGATACGTTCTGTTTGCTGTGGACTATTTCTCTGTTGAGATATGCTGTAAAACTACGTTTGCTGGCTGGGGAGGCCAGGCACTGGCTTGCTTTGCATTACTGATGTTTTGCAAAACAGGTGGACTGCAGTGATGAATTTGGCTCAGTGTTCATATAATTGTGTAGAGGTGGCCCAATTTACCACTGGGTTACTTTACTCCATTAGGGTGTAATTCCAATGAGTCAAACTCACTCTTTCATAAAGCAGAAACGTGAGTGAAAAGGCAGCCTGTCACAGGGCATTATGGTTCCTTAGTTACCTGTTCGGCCCCCTCGACGGCTGCATCTAATGTCCCAGGTTAAAGTAGATGGCGGTGATGCATCATTCACTGGTCACTACTCTCTCCCCCAGCACCAAGCTCCTTTTTTCTGTTTCTCGATAATATATCCTCATTTGCTAGAGGCCATAGTTCTAAACACCTCTTGTGTTTTAAAATAGAAAAAGTATTACTCATCTCTCAGCCTTGATACTTATTACAGTCAAGGTTTCAAATACACGAGAAACAAGGACTGGCAGTGTTGGAAACGGATGTCCTATGTCCAAACGCACAGAACGTGATGCTATGGCAAAAGATGCAGAAGAAAATTTAATATCCCTAATCCAGCCCTGTCAATTTGCTGTAACCCTTATCTAAAAAGTTTATATCAGGGCTTAGAGGGTATGCTGTTACAGTGTACCACATCTTGATGTCTGCCCCAAGATCTTGGGTAGTGTGTGTGCTTGCGTTGAGAGAAGTAAAACATTGACAGATGGTGGCACCATCTACACGGAGTGGGTCAAGAAAAAAACTCACTTGAACTCAGTCTCAAAATACAGAGATAAAAGTCCCTGTGATCCAGCTTTCAAACAGAAAGTAGATCCAGTCACCAAAACCAAACACAGATGGCTGTACTGCATCTTCAGTATATGATTGTACCAGCATCTGAGTAAAATAATGAAATATACTGAAACAACATATAGTTCTGACTTGGGGAGGGGTTCAAGCTAACATTCATCCTGAAAGATTTCATATCCATTTCTACCTCTGCATTTGCAAGTTGTATGTTGTTACCTATCTCTAGTCTAGCTATTTTAAGCAGATTTGGACATTTAAACATGAACTCAAATGACATTGGGATGGTGGTATGGTATGTTGTGTACCTTCTTACCTTAAGGAAGGTTAAATAAAAAATAATATTGAATAATCAAATAAAAATCATCAGTGGGAAAGTCTCCCAGTTTCTTCAGCAATCTTGGGAGAAAATACCAATCATTCTTTAACAAGACAGGGACAATTTTATTTCCTTTTATTATCCATCTATCGAGAATATTCCAGATCAGTCCACTGTTTGTAAATGCTCATGTTGTCACTCTTAGATTCACATCTTTCAGTTCAATTAAAAAAAAGGAATGATTTACTTCTGATGTAGAAAAAATGGACAATTTTTTCATTATTTTGCTTGTTACTTATGCTGTTCAGATGATTTACTTAACTAGGAGCTGATGCGCTGTAGCCATTCTATTCCTGCCTAGGCTTCATGTTCTTATGAAGGACAAAAGACAAATGTTTTGCATATGATCTTGTCAGGTAGTTTTAATGACCATATTTGAGAAATGGAGAGAGGAGGAAGAAATTGCAAAGCTTAGTTATTTGGATGAGGATTTAATTAGCAACTCAGTTCTATAACACTAATACTACTTTCTGTTCTCGTTTGTTCTTTGTGTAATATGAATAATGACATGCCAATTGTGTATGATTATAGATAGTTATTTATGGAACTAGATTTTTCCTTTACACTTAATTATGCTTTTACATGTGAGGTAAGCATTCTATTGTCACTGTGGTGTTTAATTGAATCTATTTTTATTTCCTTTTTTCTAATAATTAGTGGATTGATAACTGTTTTGCTCACCCTTCTGTGATATTTTCTCTACTTGCTTAGATGAAAAATTTTCTGCTGACGAAATATAACTCATGCCAAAATCGTATAAAATATGATATATTTATATGTATGTTTTAGTATCATGTAAATATATATAATTTATATACATACTCTAGATTTATCTCATATAAAATATTATAATGATCTTATAAAATATAATCTTATTATTTTAATTAGCTATTAATTAGTAATTGGTATTACTATTATTCATTTTTACTTTAGAAAAATATTTTTGTCTGTTTTCCTATGTAGATCTACTTACTGTACCCAAATATTGAGTCTGTATTCATGTGCATGTTTGTGTGCAAGTATACATAGCAGTACTTTTCAACAGCAACTTTTGAAATTACTGGATGGTGTTAACTTATTCTGAGCAGCAGATATATCAAAGGCAGCAAGATTCCACAAGCTTTGTGAAAATAGGTGGCTGATTAGAAGAAAAAAGTTTTTTCTGTGGAAATGTTCACTACTCTTTGCTAGACTTGGGAGAACCGAAATGGGAAAGACACTGTAAGTCATAGAAATGATGATGGAACAAGAAGGTTTTTGCTTTTTTTATGTTGTTTTGTGGTTGTTGGGGTTTTTTTTCCTCTTACATGTAGGAAGAAAGGGGTGCAGGGGACAATACAGAATACATTCATTCCCATGGTCATGAATGTGCACTAACGATATCAGTGAAACATGAAAGGGTATTAATACATTGGGGAGAGGGGATTTCTATACTAATGTTCCTCCTAAAGGATTTGAACAAGTACTTTTAAACATTATTTATCTACTTTGGTTCGTACAGTCTAAATAAAAGCCATTTGTTCAAAGCCTTGGATGTGTGTACTGGACTCTTCAAAAAACCTCCATTCCTTTTCCCTAAAACATTAACAAACTTAGAAAAAATATATCCATGTCAACATAACAACATTACATTGAATCAGCCCTATAAACTTTCGAGGTATGGAAATATATTTGCTTGTCTTTAGAAATTTGCCAAAAAAGAATTACTGTGGTGTTTGTGAAGTTCTCCTCTGACAGCATGGATATCTTAGTTGTGTGTACAAAGCAAGGTATGTATAATCTAAACTTAAGGAGGCAGAAGAGATCTATCTCAGGAAGTTGATGGATTGGCAGCCAGCATGGCTCTGTGAAAAAAAATTCAGACAAAAAACTTACCAAAGTAAAAAAGGTGACACTAGAGTTCTGTGCTCCAGAGATTTTCACATGAAGGGAAGTTCTCAGATTTCATGCTTTGGAAAAGCTCGTGAAGTTCTGAAGGAGGATCCTACAGGATTCTGTGTAAGAGCTGATGTGATCAGAATCAACTCACCAGACCTGCATTTTTAAATTCCACCTATAATTAATTATACCTTAAATTCAAAATACTAGAAACTAAATGGATTGCAAAAATAACAGACTCATTCTAGGGGACATTCAAATAAACTGGTTTATATTTTAAGGAACGTATTTTAATTAAGATGTTGGTTTAATTAACAGAACAGCACATTCCACTTCATCAAGACGTTTTCTGGTGGCATGAGATCTTGCATAAGCCCATAAGGCTGGTTGAGTATGTGGTCCTCTCCTGCTAGGAACCTTATCTGCTTTTCAGAAAGATAAAGTGGTTCTTTGCACATAACTGAATTACCTTCCTAGGGTGCTCCTTTTTACCTTCTGTCACAGCCTTTTTGCCTGGAAAAAGAACCTGAAATATTTTTAACATTCAGAGGATTTTGAAAATTGATCTTAATGAATCAGGTGTAACAGGACAGATAGATGCCCTCTTTGAAGGTCACAAGAATGATATCTGAATCTTTAGCTTTGTCATAATCAAATGGATTTTCTAAAAAGTGCCATGGAGGAGTAAAAAAAAAAAAATAATAAAAAATCACTCTTCTGTTAAAATGACAGCCCATATTATCAGAGCTTTATATGCTTTGCCAAAGGAAAATGTTTCTATTGATGTACAGCTCATGTTAGCTCTCTGGTGAGCTTCCCCTAGCTTCATAGTATACTACTGCCTGATTTCAGTGATACAAAACATGGAGTGTTTAGGTCACTAATCCTTCAGTAGTTTTCTGATGGCAAGTGCAGGCGATACAGTTTTCACCACCCAGTCATCATCTTGTTAATTTTGCTCACTGTTCAGCAGAGTTTCAAGCCTAATGTAAGGACTAGGACCCTATTGAATTAAGCATTGTGAGAACATATTGAGAGAACAAAAAGCAGTTTCTTACTTCAAGTAGCTGCCAACCAGATTGTAGGACAAGAGGATGTAGATGCATTCAGAGAAATGAGGGAGTTACAAGGAAATAGAAAACATGATAGAAGCAATCAAGCTATTGTGAGATCATTGAGGCAGCAGAAGGAAGGCAATGCAGTTGTTTGGCAGCTACACATGGAAAGATTCTTTCAAGCATGGAGGATATGACAGAAGAAATTATGGATCATACTGTTTAAAAATTAACCAAAGATTTACAGTTCAGAGGTAAAACTTTGACCCGAACTTGAATCCAGAAGTGATAGTTCAGTAAGCTAGGAAGAGATCAAGAATTTCCTGAAAAGTAGAGAGAGGCATCCTGCTTCATCAAAGTTAATAGATGGGTCAGTTAAGTGGATGCAAAGAAGTATGTAACAAAGTAATGGGGTCCTTTTAGCAGCATTCTGAAGTAGCAGGTGTTGGATAATGTTGCTTTTAATATAGCAGATGTTGTAGTAACTGAGAAGTGAGGAGAAGAAACCTGGTCAAGAGATTTAACTTCATAGACCAAGAGAAATTTCTTTATTCTACGGGTGCATAAAGAGTTGTAATTCTTATAACAATTAAACAGAACCTGAATAGGAAGACCTGTAGTTCCACTTACATTGAATTTAAACTGAGGTTGCAACAAAAAGATGGATTTGTCCATCATGATCAAGAAATGGTGTAATGAAGAAAACTTTGAGGAAGATAAGGAAAGACGTTTATAGTTTAGCCAAATTGAATTTGAGCTAGCTGAATATAGACAAGGAATTGTCAGACAAGCTAAAAATTTGCAGAACCAACTGATTCTACCATTGTTTCTCTCTGGAAATGCTGTACATTGTCATAGAATGATAGGATCATATAGGTTGGAAAAGACCTTTAAGATCATCAAGTCCAACCATTAACCTAGCACTGCCAAGTCCACCACTATGCTATGTCCCTAAGCACCACGTCTACATGTCTTTTAAATACCTCCAGGGACAGTGATTCAACCACGTCCCTGGGCAGCCTGGTCCAAAGCTTGACAACTCTTTCGGGGAAGAAATTTTCCCTAACATCCAACCTAAACTTCCCTGGCGCAACTTGAGGTCATTTCCTCTTGTTCTATCACTTGCTACTTGGGAGAAGACACCAACACTCACCCTGCTTCAACCTCCTTTCAGGTAGTTGTAGAGAGTGACAAGGTGTTCCCTCAGTCTCCCTTTCTCCAGGCTAAATAATGCCAGTTCCCTCAGCTGCTCCCCATGAGACTTGCTCTTTACACCCTTCACCAGCTTCGTTGCCCTTCTCTTGACACGCACCAGCACCTCAATGTCTGCCTTGTAGTGAGAAGCCCAAAACTCATCCATCAGTCTGTGTTGATAGTGAGATACTTTGTTACACAGACATGCATTTTCCTTACCTTTTTATACATTTTCTGTATTTTGGTCAAATCATATAAAATATCTTCCCCAGAGATGTTTTCTTTCATGAGAAAAAACCACCCAAACAACACAGTGCTACTGTGGTAATGTAGAGAAAATAGATGGAGCTGGCTTAGCCAGCTCTTTAATCTTTGGAAAGACAGTGCATGAGAGAAGATGCAGGAAATACATAAAGAATGGTGGAAGACAGATAAATCCTCTGATGTGACTAGCTTTGTCCTTATAACTACATTATAGATGAGAAAAACAATACAGTCTACACATTTTAGACCAAATCACCACCAGCACATCAACAGATAAAAAGAAAAAACAAAAAAACAACAAAAAATCAACCCACCTTTTGTTGCACTATGTATCCTTCCAGTCAGAACAAAAGTCTCTAGAACTGTATAACATACTTTAATACAGCTCCTCATTATCACTAATAAGAAATGCCAGCTAATGGTGGTCATGATCAAATACAGTTTCTGTTTAACAAGCAGTAAAAAATAATACAGCTTATGATGAGGCAACACTTGCTCATTGTCTCATAATCATCAGGAAATAAGTCAATAAACTATTTCATGGACCAAAACCATACTTCTTTGAAAAGTATTGTAATGTGCCTACCAACAAACAGCTTCTGATTTTTATTCATGGGATTCTTTCACCAATAACTGGTTGGTAACGGATCTGTCGAAATCAATCATGTTTTAGATGTGCATGCAATGAACTGATAGGATGAGTCACTGGATATCCTTGTAAAATTGCACGTTCCATCAAACAATAGAAATTGTTTTCTCTTTAGTGTTCAAAATATCCCACTGTTTGGTTCAAATCTCCTTGTGATACATACAGATAAAGAAAAACATTTCTAGGGATTGCAAAACAGTAGGGTTCTGTCAATCATGACATTTTTTGATGCTGAACAGTACCAAAGCTTTGGCTGGAATAGCTTTCAATACTGATAATTCTATGAATTCTGTTTTGTTGTTTTTGTGAAATGGGACAACTTGTGACCTATTAACAAAAGCTCAGCTATTTGCTATACTTAATGCTCTTTTTCTGACCACTTACATGACACAAAATTTTTTCTTATCCACGTCTGAACGATTCCAAAACTTTCAAGAACTTTCAAGATAGCTGCATGAACACTTCTGATGTGATTTCTTGGACACACGCAGATTTATGGGAACCTTTTGCAAGGGCATCTGGCAAAGCTTCAGATGTGACATTCTAATCTAGGACATAATTAAAAAAATAATTGTTTTATATTTCACTAAAATTCAGAACAATGTTCTTGTCTGTTTGTCCTCCTCAGTTAGTACAAATATCCACATTTGTTCTTACATTTTTAAAGAATATTTATTATAGCTAGTTATATGATAAAAATTCAGAGCTAAATGAAAGCTCCAATCCAGGGTTTCACTTTTAATGTACTTGACTGGAATAAATTAAAAATTTAAAAGGAAATTCAAGGGTTTAGCTGAACTAAAATAAAAAAAAAAAAAAGACTTGCTGAATAAAGAAATCTTAAAGCCTATAAAGTAATTGCTGATCTCAGAAACACCTTTCCTATATTTTGATTGTTCTTTTGGCTCCAGCTGGTATCTTTATAAACAAAACTACTGAGCATGATACAACTTTAATGCACTTAGAGTTATATTGTTATGGAAATTTTATCACTGTAAAGATAACAATTATCTTCCTTTAAAGTTACTATATTTTCTGAGTGTTAGATTTAACACATTGTGTACATAATTTTTTTATTATTATTATTTTATTTTAAACATCTTTCTATACCCTACATTTTACCAAAATAAGAAGAAACAGTACTAGAGATTCCAGGATGCAAACTACTTACAAAATATCTTCAACCTGAAATCTAAACTGCAATCAGATATATGCTGGATAATCATCCAAAAGGTTTGATGCTCATTTTATTTTGGCCTTTGAAACTTGGAAGTTCATCCATCTCTGTATTAGACACCTAAGGCAACCCAAGAAAAGCTAATCTCCACTTTCTTTTTCTTTTTCTTTTTTCCCCTGTAAAAAATACATCTCAGTACTGTAGTATCTCATAAATAAGAAGGCAATGTTGTACGGTTTCTGAGGAAGTCATTGCACAAGTTAGAAAGTTAAGCATAATATTTCAGCCTGCACTTTTTTGATTCTTCATGAAAGATTATTTCAAGCTTTTTCCTCATTTCTCTGGCATAGATACATAGCTGCCACTAAGCACAAAGTTTGCTATAATAAAGATAAGTGAAGTCTAAGGTTGTATCAGGCCTTTCAGCATAGTCTGAGAACCAAGGAAATATAGTAGGTAAGACCACTAAATATATGAGCTGCGTGGTGGTCCTGATGAGAAGGTTAAGAACTACTTTTGTGGTCATGCAACAGTGTCAAAGCAGGTATAGATAGCATCACTCAGGGGAAAAAAAATATGTGTTGGAATTAAGACGATGTACCGACCACCGCATTCCAAAAATATATTTAGACCTTTAACGGTTTAGTATGATCAGGCCCTGAAAACAGATTGCTTACCTGTTAGGCTAATATCAGTCAGATGAGCAATCTGTTCTGGCAGGCTAAGAAGAGCCAAGATAATTATTTTTTGAGAATTGAAAGCATCCCTTTTTTATTATCACACAAATATAATAAGAACAAAATGCACCTACAGGGAATATCTGTGTTGTTTTTCAATTAGCTCAATCAATCAGAATAAACATGATTAGTCAGAATAGGTTTACAGCCCTGATCATAGTATATCAAATTCCACAGGGAAGTGTTTCTGCCTTTATGATGTGGGTAAGTAAACTATGCATGAAATAATGCATCTCTTCCTGTTAACACTAGTTAACATTAGTTAAAAATCAAAAGCATTCTATAGGGTCATCTAAAGCTGAAGTCATATCTTCTTAAAGTGTGGATCACTGCCTAGATTGTAAGAGACTTGTGGATCTTTCATGGGTTTTGGTGTTTTGTTTTTTTTTTTTTGCTTCTGCTTTGTTGTTTTTTGGTGGGTTTTTTTGTTTGTTTTTTAATATGACAATAAACAACAAAGAAGAAGAACAGAAGACTTAATAACATAGTCTCGAAATTTGTAATTTCCTTAGATTCCTGGTCAAATACATCTATTTAACTGTCCTTGCATGCTGAAGAACAGAAAAGTAGAAAATGGACCCTGGCTGTTATAGTGAAAAGTGACCATAAGTTTAAAATTTGAAATACCAAAAATTTATTAAAGGTAAATGAGCAAAACAGCGCGCTGGGTGACCGGGGAGCCTCCTGCTCTGCCAACGGTCCGCAAGTTTCAAAAGTTCGAGTCCACCCTTTTATAATGGCCACAGTTCTCATTTCCTGATAATCTCCTCCCAGTTCTCGTTCGCTTCTGCATTCTTGCGGTTGAGGGGTGGTTCAGTCTTGTTAGGACGTCCCGTCTCTTGTGTCGTTATGTAATTTCCTTATATGGGCATTTAAAAAACTTACAACTATCGTAACAGGATACAAGATACAGTCCTTATATATCGCTAACATCATAAGATATTAATTACTGTGGTTACAATTCTAGCTTTAGTAATCTCAATAAATCATTAATATTAAAACAAAGAGCTTTGTTTGATTAGCAAATTATTCTCCTCATCCTCCACCCATTACATGGCTGTTTGTGGATCCTCAAGAAGTATGACATCAGACAAAGGAATGTAGATATAGAACATCTATAGGCAATTTTCTCACTCTTGGTTTCTTTAAAGAACATTTTGTTTTTAGTCTTCAGAAAGTTAAATATTGATAGACTTCTATTTCGCTAGGATTAAAACAAAACTGCAGATTTGTCCCCATGACCGTTTCCTTTCTGTGTTAATCCATACATTTAACAATACATCACTTAAGACAAAGGAAAAATATCTCTGCAGGTCCATTTCTGCTCTCCGTTACACAGATGAAACTCCTATTGACTTCAGTGGGAATTAAAGAGGGTGAAACTCAAAGGGAAATTTGATGATGTATGTGTATGTCCAAGCAAGAATGGCCATCTGTTATAAACTGTAGTATTAATGGCCTTACCAGCTCATGTCTGGAAACTGAAAGGGTGGTATAAGTGTTGCTACTTTTAACTGTGTCCCTGTTGTTGTGTAGGGTTTGGGGCTTTTTTTTGTTGTTGTCGTCTGTTGTTTCTTCCCCCTCCTAGTAGCTTCAGCTAAGTCATGCAGTCTTTTCCCATTTCTCCTCTTGAAGAATGGAGTAACACTGTTACTTAATGGTTCAAATAATTTTCTTTTGGAGCTCAGATGGGACACTTAAAAATAGCTAACAGTGTTTCTCCTTGAACAAGAGAAATGAAGTTATTCCTTTTGTAATAGGAAACCAGTTGTTTAAGTCCGAGCAAAGATAGATTACTCACAGGGGCACCTAATTAGCTTCATATGATATCCTTAAAGTGCACTGGCTGGGATGGTATGCATGCCATTTAAGCACTGCACTGAAACATCTTTGTATTGGTTTCTTTGACTTCAAGCACTTTACTGGAAATAAGGGAAGTATTTAATGGCCTTTGCCTTGTCTGGGGGCATAGAAATGGTTTCTAAGAATTGCTGCTACTAGAACTAACAACTAATGGAGATTCTTCTTTCATTCAATTGACAAAGTCAATGCTCTGGGATGCAAGGTTCTCCAGTTCAATTTCCAGGATTCCTTACCCAAGAATTTCTGGCAGATTCCTTACACAGTGTGCTGCTTCTGATAACATATTTGTTAACATTCAAAACAGGACAAAGTGTCTTTTACTACTGTCAAGATTGTTTCCAAGCATTTGGAGACAGACAACTCATGCCAATCACAAATACTTGGGAAAATATTGTTTACTGTCCCAGGACAATGAAAATCCTTGAAAACTCAGATCCATGAAAGGTAATAGAGATGTGAGATGCGTATTGAGAAACTGTTAAATAAAATTGCTATTTCTGGACTGTGGAGAAAATAAAAACTGACAAAGGTTAAGAGATAAACATCGGACAAAAAATCTAGTAGAATTATTTTGTTATATATCACTTGTAGCACCAGCGCAGGTTAGTATATTTAGTAGAAGATCTAGGAGTTTAGATTCAACAAAACCAACAAAAAACTGCAATGCAATCTATTACTTTCTCTATTATAATTTACATTCACAAGAGCATACAGTTCCCCTTGCCCATTAGCCAATACCTGGAAAGATGGAAGATGATTATCACAGCTACTTTTTGGAACAACTGTGTTAACCAAAACATGAAAGTGCTGCTGCTGCTGTAATGAAGGCCTTTCATACCCAAGTCATCTACGGCACAGGAAGATGGGAGTGTTCATTTCATGGGTATGAAATACTAATTGCATCAGCCATATCTGAAAGATTGAACAAGAGGGAGTTATGTTTGTGCAGCCAAAGAGTAAATATATATTTCCATATTGCACTATATATATGTACAGGTTTATTTAAAACAGAGAACTAATTCTATAATACATGTGGACAATTGTCCTCATATAAAATAAAAAGCACTTTAGGTTCAGCAATTAAAATTAAACCAGACTTTTGACTCATAATATATATGCATGTTGAGTACCTATGCTTCTACTAGAGTGATGGGGAATGTAGACAATTGCATGAACATATAATCAAAAGTGGACAGCATATTTACAAAACTGTGCAATGTTTTATATTTTTCCATATAGATGACTTTAGAATACAAAACAATATGAAATATCAGGAAATTGTGTAGACTGCTACAAAAATTACTGGATTGTTTTACTGATGTGATGTTGATTAACAGTTAAAATGAGGACTGATTTAAACAAATTCCCACAGCAAATACGAAATGGTTGGCATATAATGCTATCCCTGCATATCATCTTCTCCTAGCTTATTTTCACAGTACTTCAATATTGCTGTGTTTTGAGGGCTAAGTTATAGTCACCGCATAGTAGTTAAGCTCAATGGAAAAGCAAACTTGAACAAAGAAAAATCAAGCTTTCTTGTGAATTTTTGCCTCATACCTAAGATCAGTTTGAGCCAACATATGAAAGTTTCTGTGATTAGGCCCCAAAGCACAAAAATACCGATTAATTATGATGATTAGATATGTCTTCATTAGCAGCCTATAAATAAATCATACACAGCACTGCGCAGCCGGTATTTCTGCTGCACGGAAGAGAAAAAAATCCTTCAGTGCACTTTACTGACTATCTAATTAATTTTAAATTTTATTATGATTTGGCATTTGTACCATATTACAGAACCTTGAATATTTTCTTGTGTTTATATACACTTATGTATGTGTATATACATAGATGTTTACTAGGATGTGTAAAATACCTGCTTCTGCTGCACAAAGAAAAGGTCTCTACCTACAAGACCATGTTTAAATTTGTTCTGATATTATTACAAGTATTCACTGGGCGTAAATATTTTTGTTAGCATAATACATTTATAACTGAATGATTTCATCCTGATTTACTCTCTTCTTCTCCCTCACATCTGTATAAGTGATGTTGCATCCATTTATGGGTGGTGAAAAAGAAGCATGTGACACAGTACGAAGCTGATGGTTGAGTGTGGTCTACATTAACGAGTAGTACAGCCAAACAGGAGTGAATCTGTGGAGGGAAACAGCTGATGATGAAGGGGGAGTTGCTTTGGCGTAGCCTTAGTCTGATCCAGGAGGTGGACACTCAATTAGCAGTTGGATAATATTACATGTGGTCCTGGGGTACGTCTGATTTAAATCCCTCCAAAAGAAAACTAGCTCATGAGCTCTGAGACCTTTCCACAGTATGAACCAGGGAGAAGGAAGAGGGGACACTAGATGCTAGACCTTAAGAAAAGAGGGTACAAGAAAGTGCTCCTAAAAAATGCGTTTCTGCTTGGAGATTAATGTAAATGCATTCTGTTAGTATTCTTGTGTTTCACTAACAGTTGTTCATCCCCACAGCAACCCATTTATCTCCAACTTTTCTAACATGCCAGTCACCATGATGTTTAGCTGTCATTAGGTATTACAGCAGCTCTACAGGAAACCATACTTAGGTTGCATAGTTTTTAAAAACATCCTTGAATTTAGTGAATATCCTCAATAAATTTAACTCTGCAAAACAAGTCCTTTTGTCATTTGATTCTGATACTAAAGTTGACTCTGTATTACACTAAAAAATGCCAGACACTCTGAGAGTAAACAATCTCCAATCTCTCCCTTCATGTTAGTAATTGTTTTCTGGTAAGACAAAATTTAGTGCTCAATCACTGATGTTTTTCCTCTTTCCACCATACAATTTTATGCTACAGAAGTGTCATTGTTTTAGCCTTGATCACATCTGTCAGCAGAAATTCTCCTTCCAGTCTTCTGTCTTGCACTTCTTCAAAGCCTTTTCTACTACCTTTTTTGTCCTCCACAATGAACTTGACTTTTCCATATAGCAGCACAATGTAATCACCCCTTTCTAGTCTCTGAATAACAATGTATCTCTACTCCTGTTCCCTCCAATTCCTATAACTTTCACCTCCTTTTGCTCAAAGTGGCAGGCTTTGAGAGCTATTTACGTGCTTTGACTTTTTGTTTTAAGGTTTAGAGACATTCATACTTTAAGATTAAGCTTTTTGGATGTCCAATTACAAATAAGATGAAAGTACATTCTCCTTTTTTAACATCTGAGGCATATCTTTAACATCTAAGGAAAGCTAGTCAGCCAAGAAGGCCTTCATTTCTAGTTAGGCAACAGTTACCCACTCTTCCCAGTCAAAAACCTGTAAAAGATCTTCATTCAGTGAAAATAACCAAATAATAATTGAAGAGCATTTATGTCAAAACCAATGATCCTGAAACTTCACTTTCAACTGCTGACTGTCTGAGAATTGCCTAAATTGTGTAGATACACTAATAAGCTGTTTTATCATGTGACTATTTGTTTACTTTAAAAAAAATCTTTGGATGCTTCACCTCATACTTAAGCACAAAATCCACTCTAGACTTGACAAGAGCCAGCAACTCTGTAACAACTTCTACTTTAAATGAAAACTCAGTGTTGCATACAGAAAAACTTCATCTATTGAGTATCCTGTCAGCTAAACCAAGAACCAGACACAATTTATTCTTCACAAAAAAAATACATAAAATTTAGTGGATAGGTACATAATCATCCTTATTTTTTCTCCATTTGAAAATGCAACATAAAACTGCTTTTTTTTGGTGTTTTCAAAACTCTGGATGCAGTCACTGCAATTGACCTCTCTTGTTCAAGCCTATTGATTCAGTCCACCCCACCTACAGGAGCATATTTACCTCCTTATCAGCACCCCACAGCTGGAGGTCTCTCTTGTACATTTACTGTCCACCTACTTGGGAATATGTTCTTCTACCTAAAAACATACTCAAGTGTTTCTTCTCTTTAAAACTTATGAAAGTCAAAGAAGCAGACTATTCCCTGTAAGTATTAAAAAAAAAAAAAAAAAAGTAACTTGGTAATAATTTTAATCCACTCAACCCCCTTTTGAAGCCTTGAGGCTTTTACACATTTACACAGGACTTTTAGACATATTAAGGACTCTTTTTCTGAAGGGTGCTACTGTAATCTTACAGTGGCACAGCGTATTCTGTAGTTCTTTGCTTTTTACCTGGTCTGGGTTTTACTATTATGCGGCTTTATTACAGCAGAACTATGTGCAGCATCATTTCACATCACCTAGACAATTTCAAGCAATGTATCTAAACATTAAAGATATCGTCAGTCTTCCATTTGAAACAGATAAATAGACCTTGTCATTGGTTTCAAAAGAAATAGCGTAATTTAAGAGTGTTCAAAGCTACATTACTTTAAACACTTTAAAAAATACTGGGAAACATGTAATTTTATTTTAACATGATTTTCAAATAAACAGACAATTTTATTTTAAAGGAAATTTCTGACTTTCATGAGACTAATCAGAGAATTTCCAGCCCTTTACCTCAAAACTTTCTCTAAACTTTCATAAAGGTATAAGTCAGTTGCGATAATAGAAAGGAATATAACTGAGACATCCAGCAAGTTAAGTGAAAACATTTCCTACTACAACAGACCAAATTCCTGGCTGGTGAAAAATGGCCAAGCTCCATTAAAGTCAATTGACCTGTATCAAGATATACCAGCAGAAAATTTGGCACACTAAATACAGTATTAGTTTTCCTCTGGATCCAGAGATCTGGGTTTATCTTTGTTTCTAGCCTATATGTTAGATGAAAAAGGGGGGAAAAAATGACTGCAGCTAGGTTTCCTGCTGAATGGATATACTATATCTCTATCCTCCAGCCTCTCCAATCAATTTTCATTAGGACTTTCCTGACTGAATTTTTCTCTCCTATTTCTGCAGTTACTATTCAGTCCTTGAGAATACAATGCTGTATATTACCAGCATCGTGCCACTAGGGATTGTGTAGGAGTCAAAATACACGACCAACAGTTTATAACACTTTATGGCCATTTCTAACATACACAAACTTATTTCTCTAAACTGCTACTGATACCATTGAAACAGATGTCATGACCCTGTTATCCAAGAGCACTCGCCTCAGCAGCTTGAGCTAGGGGAATATAACTATTATTACACAGTATTAGGAGTTCTGTGTCTCCTGGTGTAGGTTAAGCACCAGAGGAAGGCATAGCTGCCACTCCCGCTTAAATCTCAAGCCCTAGTAGAAAGTTTTACGTATTTTTTCAGCTATACATATACATATAGATGTTTACATAGAAAAGTATGTTTGTGTGGGCAAAGATAAGGGGAGTGACCTCAAAGGCATACCATAAACCCTTCAGGTTTAGTTTAAAACACTTACGGCTTTTATAATATTTAGAAAATAGATTTTCTAAAAAATAGTTTAAAAGAGCATAAACCTGAAAGATGTATATATGAAGGGCAGCCGTTTTCATGGAGTTCAGTTAGAGCTGTTGGCACGATTTTGTTATTGTGTTACACCAGACAGTGGAAGGGGAGTGACATTTCGAGTCCAGACCCATGATGTCATCCTTCATGCCATGACAAACAATTATAGTCAAAATACTTTTTAGTTCTCAAAGAAGAGACAGAGAAAGAGGAAAGAAAAAATAAAGCAATTTAAGCTCTTGAAATGGAAAATGTTAGGAAGTTTTGCTGTAGTTTCTTGGCATTGTGTCCTTTCTGTTTCTATGGACATTCGTTCTTAAATAGTTTTTAAATAGTATTTAACACCAAAGATTTCATTGTTCTTTAAGGAGAAAGAAACTGAGATGGACAGTTGCTGATGTTCTAGTTGCTATGGAAGTCTGAGCCTGCGTTCCCAGGATGAAACAAAATGAAACCAGACAAAGAAAAGAACTGTAATGTTGGAAAATAAAACTTCGGTTACTTGTGATGATCTGAGTTGAAATCTCACTGTGAGAGAAAAACAGGCCCAGTGCAGGGCCTAATTGGCTTTACAAGACCTGGGAAATAAGTGTTGGCCTTGGTCTGTTAAAGGCATTGGTTTTAGTTCCTGTTTCTGGCCAAAATATTGCAAAATGTGGTTTCATCTACTAAGGTATTTTTTTCTGAACAGAAGGCAGAAAGAATACAAACAAGAAAAAGAAGATATCAGTAGGCTTTTTTGTTTAAGGTAAACAAAACCTGTCCTTCTGCATACAGTGTGATTTTTGCAGAATTTTTAAACATTCCTGTACTTCAGACAAATACATACTGTAAACTCTCATACAGCAGTGGCGGCAAGTATCAAAACAATATGCACTTCTCTTCTTAACTAGCCTGTCTGTCCCTCATCAAAGCTTAGGATAGGTACCTAGTGAATATATCATAAAAAATCACTGGGTAGCCACCAGGAATGACTAGGATGTGAAACAGTCATCTTTAGACAGTTTTGTTTATTAAGTCTACTAATCTTTCTTATTTTCCTACAGTATCATGAATCACCTCTGGTTGTGACTACATAGCTCCCCACGGACCTGTGTAAAGAGTTGTACATGCAAAACAATAACAGCTAAATTAACTTCAATGTTGGTGCCACAGAAAAATAAGAAATATGTATTTTTCATGGTGCTACATCAGGACTCTGCTGAGCAAAACAGACAGATTAGTGCATAATGGTTAAGAGTAAAAGGCAAACTGCCACTTTCTAATTTAGTTTCTGTAATGCAGAATCAGTCTTAAGACCTTTATTCCCTTTCAATTTATCTGATTGCTTTTTATTACTGTTTATTGATATTGATGCACACTTATGTGGTACCTTTTAGAACTGCCGATCTACTAAACAGTAATACCAAGATAAACTTATAATGTTTGGTTCACTGAAATACAGAGTTAAATGAAATGCAATATTTTGAGGGATTTGAAGGAGTCATGTAGTGTTTCTCCTTGTGTGGAAGCAGAATCAAATGTCTTCAATACATCTTTGACAGATGTTCCTTTAACTCAGCAAATAAAAAGAAATCTCTACTGATGCGTGCTCCATAATCACCATAACCTGTGTGCCAACATAACTACTGAGATTTTAAGACCCAAATCTATCAACAAATACTCTGCAAACTTCAGACAAAACTGCTGGAAATCACCTGTACACCTTTAAATGTTGCATCAGCCAATTTGTTTTCAGTATAGACCTAAGTAACCTGACAAGCTACTGTGCAATAAGGTGTCTCTTCTCACTTGACAAATCTGATTCCTCTGCATTATCAGATAACTTCCTGGTGTCAGAAATTAAAGTCAGTTCTCATTTTGCCTACACATAAATTGTCAGTTTTCTTCAACAGGCAAAAATTCTGTTGTCTCTGTGCTTTGTCTGAAGACAAAAGGATTGAAGAAGTACATGAGTATTTTAACCAGCACATAACACGTTTATTCCTTTGATTACCGAGGAGGTTAGCACAAACAAAACTTCATTTGCCATTAAAAAAATATCTGAAAACAATAAACATGGTGACATTTTGATTAGAATTGTGCTTAAAGCCAGCCACTGCTCCCTTCTGCTGTATAGGATTTTGACAGCTGTTAAAGAAAAGATAATTTCTGGTATACTTTCTTTACAGAGGAAAGGTAAATGCTAACAGATTTTTAATTTCATCTGGTAGATAAGCTATTAGATCTCACTCCTTAAAACACTAAGCTATTGCTCTCATTTCCTTAACAAAATTAGGCTTCTTAAGGAACCATTTAATCATATACTTAAGTCTCCTTGTAGTCCCTTAACATGCAGCACTTGACTAACTTAGGCTGATTTCTTTGACCTGCCATGGGAGTGCTTATGCAAGTAAGTACTCAATAATTTGGTTTCCAAATCTGGCTTTTAGGAAGCATTCAAGACACTCCTTTCACTTAGAAGTAAAATTAAACAAAAAAATTGTTTTGTTTATGGAAAAGGGGAAAACAAATTCATTCTCCATTATCTCAACTTTTGAAGTTACTTGAGACAAAAGAAAAAAGAAAACAGTATTTCCTCAGAACTGTGTCATCTTCACATCACGAATAAAGCAATTTCTAACTAGAAGTAGATGTCCTGAAACCTGAGATGACCTCAGTGACAGAAAAAAATCCACATCAGAAAGGAAGCAACCTTTAGAGTATAAATAATGTGCATATTCTGGATCACAATTTTGCATCTAGACAAGTAGCTGTGCATATAGAAGAGATTGAAAGGTGTCCATGAACATTACTAACCTCTTTGGCTAACAGGACTGGTCTAGATCAAGGTAGCATGTTCCCCACATCTCCAAAGCAGGACGGTTGCTTGCAAACCGCGTAGTACAAACAGTCCCTAGAATACTTTACATCTGGAGCCGTGACTGGAAATTGTCTGAGAGATTGTTAAATGGCATGTGCAAAGGATTAGTAACAGTTTTTTAATATAGACAATCTTGTACTGATGCCTCTGAAAATTCCTGGGCACTATTTGATTTATTAGTATAAATGTGGGGTTTAATTTCCCCTAAGTAAGTCCAGTATTGCATGCCAAAGTTATCACAGTATTCTGGAAGCAGTAACAGTATAAACTACTCAGTTTCCAGTCACCAACGTGTGCTGGCAAATGTGTAGGTTTGCATCACACATTCAAAACTATATTTTATTGTGTTCAAATTGTGCAGTCTACAAACCCTTGAAATGTGGGAGCATTTAAAAACCAAACCAAACCAAACCAAGAAACACAAAACCCAAAACAAACAAACAAAAAACTCACCAAAAACCCCACAAACCACAAGCGTGATCTGGGATTTCTGAGCACAAATTCGGGTTTGAGATTCAGAGTTTATACCCAGGTTGCACCAGACTTGTGTGATTTGGTGTTAGTATCTCAGTCCATATTTTTCCAGCTACCAAATAGGAGTAGTGGTGCTTATCTACCTACCTGACAAAGATATTGTGAAAGTTAATTATTTAATGTCTATAATGTGTTTTCAGTTAAAACAATGATTTCTTGATGCCACTATAAAATTTTTATTTCCTTTCAATAAAAAAGGATCTGTGTAAAAACTAAGTCAATGAAGATTTTAGGAGTAGCCATGATAATTGGAGACTCAGGCCCTAGTATATTCAGCTCCACTGGAGTCAATGTAATTATATCAAAACTAAAATGTAGCACACTCTATTCAACAATCACAGAATCACAGAATGGTCAGGGTTGGAAGGGACCTCTGGAGATCATCTAGTCCAACCCCCTGCTAAAGCAGG
>JAVJGI010000062.1:2810130-2843403 GCA_035590275.1 Ibycter americanus
GTACCCTCAGCAAGTCTGCTGGTGATACCAAGCTGGGAGGAGTGGCTGATACACCAGGAGGCTGCGCTGCCATTCAGCCAGACCTGGCCAGGCTGCAGAGCTGTGCAGAGAGGAACCTGATGAAGTTCAACCAAGGCAAGTGTAAGGTCCTGCACCTGGGGTGGAACAGCCCCCTGCACCAGTACAGGCTGGGAGCTGACCTGCTGGAAGGCAGCTCTGCAGAGAAGGACCTGGGAATTCTGGGGGACTGACCACGAGCCAGCAGTGTGCCCTGGCGGCCAGGAAGGCCAATAGGATCATCCTGGGGTGCATTAGGAGGAGCATGGCCAGCAGGTCGAGGGAGGTGATCCTGCCCCTCTGCTCTGCCCTGGTGAGGCTGCATCTGGAGTGCTGTGTCCAATTCTGGGCTCCCCAGAGACTGGGGAACTGCTGGAGAGGGCCCAGTGGAGGGCTACAAAGGTGACAAGGGGGCTGGATCATCTCCCTTGTGAGGAAAGGCTGAGGGAGCTGGGGCTGTTTAGCCTGGAGAAGAGAAGCCTGAGGGGGGATCTGATCAATGTCTACAAATACCTTAAGGGCAAGTGCCAAGAGGACAGGACCAGGCTCCTTTCAGTAGCGCCCAGTGACAGACAAGGGGCAATGGGCAAAAACTGCAACACAGGAATTTCCACCTGAATATGAGGAAGAACTTCTTTACCTTGATGGTGACAGAGCCCTGGAACAGGCTGCCCAGAGAAGCTGTGGAGTCTCCTTGTCTGGAGACATTCAAACCCCACCTTACTAACTAATAATAAACTAACCACTGTATTGGCATGATAGAGAAAAATCAAGGCGGGGTGGGGTGGAGTGGGGGGGGTAACCAAGTAAGCAAGGCAGATTAAATAAAATACTGATTTAGTATTTTATTATGGAACATGCTGTTAAGTAGGCCCCAAAGCATCAATAGTCTCTGAGGTTTTGTTTTCTTCCTGTCTGTCTTTAAAAAATTTAATGAACCCAGAACAACATGTTTTTAAATGAACTTTCTCTCCCAGCTAAACGTCTCCAAGAAAAGATGTTGTAAGGCAAAATATTGTGAGCTGTTTTCCATAAAATTCAGTAGTACATGTTGAAACATGTAATACAGTAATTGCCTAAAGGTTTACAACCCCCAGAATAGTGACAAGTAGTTAGCTGAGATCACCGATTACTAAACAACACTTTTTTATTGTACAATTTCCTTATGCTCCTTATGCCCACAACGAACACAGCTGTCCTCCTCTCCTGGCATTTTTCTGTTGTCACAAATCTAGAATACCACCTTTTTTTTTTTTTTGGGGGGGGGGGGGGTGGTGGTGCGGGGCTGGGGGGGCGTGGGCGGGGGTTTTTTGGTTTGTTTTGGTTTTTTGGCTTTTTGTAACCAGAACCTGCCATAATAAACTTTGATTCTTCCTAGGGATCCTAACTTGGGAACGTAACTGCAATACAAGAAGAAACTTATAATTCAGATTATCAGATCAGGGCAAATAGAGAAGTTGCCCTGTGTTAATGAACCACTACTCTGGGAATGGCTTAAAGTTTAGCTGTGCTAAAGATGTATTATGTATTTCAAGCAGAAGCATTTTGCTCAGTGTCCCACTTCCCCTGAGATAGATATGGACAACTTGGCATTTGCTAACCTGTGATTTCAAATGGCTTCTATCTGAAAAATGAGGCACACCTGCAATTATTTAGCTGCCAAAGTGAAACATGTCTGGACTGGCCAGGACACTATTATACAATTATGCCTTTATTTAAATAAATAGATAGCTCTGGTAAATGCAGCTGGAGGCTTGTGAGTGGCTGCAATCAGCTATATATTTAAGTGTCTTTGCAAGAAAGCTAGTTTTTCCTCATTTCACTGTCTAAATGTCTACAAGATGAAACTGAAGCTTAGTGAGTGCCATAGTCTTAACAAGGAATAATGATAAACCTATCTGGAATAAGAAACACTTCCCTATTAAGCTCGTATACCTAGTGGTCTGCACAGACTAGGCTGATTTTCTGTAGCTGAGAAAAGGAAGAGGGAGGAACTGCCTCACTTCATAGCTAACCATCACAAGTTGTTTGTTACGGTAAGTCAAACGAAATCTTCAGTCTTGTTCTCACTGCCGGTCCTTCTCTTCCCTATTCCAAAGCCTTCTCTGCCTTCCCTAGAGCTGCCTTGTGTCCCTTCTCTTTGCTCTTTTACCTTAACATGAAAACTCTCAGCAAGCATCAACAGCAGATGCAAAGAACTGAAGCACACTTCAAGGAACAGAAACAGCATTTGAACTATTGCTGACCCTTTATTCTTGACATAAATGCTTCTAGCTCTGGAAAAAAAAAAAGGGGGGGAGGGGGGGCAGTTCTGGATTGCCAGTGAGTTAGCTGTAGAGCTGCGGTACAAAAATCACACAACCTTTTCTCAACCAATTGAAATAGATTTGACAAGTTCCATATGCAAGTGTGTATTACACCTTTTCAATGCAGGCACATACTTATTGCATATTTTAACATGAACATTCCTTGCATGTTAAAGAACAGAAAATGGAGAGAGAAAATTCAGTGCTATAAAAAGCTTTAATGATAAGGTAATTGAAGCTATGCTGGGTCAGCTGCCAGGAGACAGGAGGCAGGACAGCCACACAATGCCTTGATTTGAGAGAACTGATGGAAAGAGGCATGGTGAGGTGAGTAGTTTTTAATTTGAGTTTTTCTAATTGCTGATCTCTCTGCATCTGATTTCATCCTCGTTCTATATCTCTTTCTACACAGAGTTCAACTTATATCTATTGATTTCTCTTCTTTTACTTTTATTGGATCTGATCCACAACTGAAAGAAATCTAAGGAAATGCTGTTTGATCCTATGGAATAAAACATATTCTGATATGTATAGCATAGGGAAATATATACATAACAGCTGTTTTAGCTTCCATATAGCTATCTCACAAGACAAGTCCTGAGGACACAATAAGCTTGAACAAGCCCTCTGCAGTCTCCAGTACCACTTGGGAACCTCTGTATCAGTTGTGACAGAAAACTATTTCCTCCTTTTACTACTTTAGGTGCTTTATGCCCCATTTTCTTCTCCTTTTTTCTCCTACTCCTTCAACCTTACTAATTTCTTTTATTAAAAATTTGAAAGCAGTGTTCATAAATATGTCTATCATTTGAGTAGTAAATCTAATGATAAATACGAGTGGTTGAACAGATTAGTTTTTAGTTATGCTGTTGACTTTCTGACTTCTGTCAGAGAAAAATAAGACAGCTGATGTCTTTAATGTTCTATTTTAATTTCATACTTGTTATGATGTTTTATAGTTATCTTAAAAGCCTCTAAATTTCTCTTACAACAGAACTATATTAAAAGGAGAATTATATGGCATAGAAGAGGATATATTTATGCCCAGCAAAATAACTAATGTGTTATCAATGCTTTATGAATAACTTGCAAAATATTAAGAAAGTATTTTTAGAGAACTGATTTGAAACAAATCCTTTACACATAAGCTCTTTATACTTTCTTAATTACAGTTTCTTAAAAATACTTGCTTACTTCTTAGGCTGAAATGACACAGCAAATAAAAGTAATGACAGAAATTCAGTCTTCACCAGAAGGCTGAAAATGTTATCATGGTGTGGGAGTTAAATGTATATTTTCATGTGTTAGGTTTAGTCAGACAATATAGAATGACTGGTATCACTTTGAAAAAAGTCATGGTTTATTGAATTGTATATATCCTTCTACAAGACGCTTATATTAGTTCTACAATGCATTCTTAGTAAAAAATCTACACATTATGTATAAAATCAATAAAAATTATTTGAAGACTGTAAAATGGTCTACTGTGAAACATTTCAAAGAGCTCCATCTTTTACTCACAAACAAAAAAGTTAAAAAATTATAAGGATATAATTTGATAGTGATGAGTTAGTAGCTGGATGTTAAGAAAAGACTAGATATCAAGTTATAGAGATCAAATCTGCGTACTGTAATGAAAAAAACATCTTTATACAAGCTCATATTGTTGAACTCACTAGAGAACATCAGATAGCTGGATGAAATTCTGCGTACCAAGTCATACAATAGGTGAATGTTAAGTGATCTAACGTGCCACAAAATTATAACTATTCAGGTTTGTTTTCATAATGCACTGAAGTATGTAAATAGGTCTTCTTTTTCAGGAGATTTAAGAATGCAATTGGTCTTCACTCAATTCCAAGGAGAAATCATGCAATATGCCACATCAGTTCTATTTACTGCTTGCAGAAGAGCTTTAAAATTAAGAGAAATGTTTTTTCTCTTTTCTATTTACCATGGTATGAAACTACAAAAAAATTTGATTAGTATTGTCAGGATTTATTTGTGTACTGGTTTCTAATTTACCTCTTTATACAATAGTTAACTTATCACTTAAAACCAAAACAAATCAATGAACAAATCAGGTAACATATTGGCAGTTATTACTGGCTTGTTAAAATAGCAAAATCTGTATGTTGATTATCAGGTAACCAATGAAGATGTTACATAATACAAAGGGAAAACTTAAAAAAAATCTGAAAATAAGTTATTGCAAACCATAAATAAAATGGTCATGCAAGAAATCAGTTTATATTATACTGTCTCCCACAGCTCCTTCCTGGAGAAACTGGTTGCTCATGGCTTGGATGGGTGTACTCTACACTAGGTAAAAAACCGGCTGGACAGCCAAGCCCACAGAGTGGTGGTGAATGGAGTTGCATCCATCTGGTGTTAATTCACAAGTGGTGTTCCCCAGGGCTCAGTACTGGGGCCAGTCCTGTTTAATGACTTTATGGATAATCTGGATGAGGGGATCAGGTGCACCCTCAGTAAGTTTGCAGATGACACCAAGTTGTGGGGGGGAAGTGCTGATCTGCTGGAGGGCAGGAAGGCTCTGCAGGGGGATCTGGACAGGCTGGATCAGTGGGCCAAGGCCAACTGTATGAGGTTCAAGAGGGCTCAGTGCTGGGTCGTGCACCTGGGTCACAACAACCCCACACAGCGCCACGGGCTTGGGGCAGAGTGGCTGGAAAGCTGCCTGGGGAAAAGGACCTGGGGGTGCTGGTTGGGAGCTGGCTGAACATGAGCCAGCAGTGTGCCCAGGTGGCCAAGAAGGCCAACAGCATCCTGGCTTGTATCTGAAATCCTCTGGCCAGCAGGACAAGGGAAGTGATCGTCCCCCTGTACTTGGCACTGGTGAGGTCCCACCTTGAATCCTGTGTTCAGTTTTGGGCCCCTCACCTCAGAGGGGACTCAAACAGGTGCTGGAGCATGTCCAGAGGAAGGCAACAAAGCTGGTGAAGGATCTAGAGAATGAGTCTTCTGAGGAGCAGCTGAGGCAACTGGGATTGTTTAGTCTGGAGAAGAGGAGACTCAGGGAGCATCTTTTGCTCTCTACCACTACCTGAAAGGAGTTTGTAGGCAGGTGGGTGTTGGTCTCTTCTCCCAGTAACAAGCAACAAGACAAGAGGAAATGACCCCAAGTTGTGCCAGGGGAGGTTTAGATTGGATATCATGAAAAATGTCTTCACTGAAAGGGTGTTGAAGCATTGGACCAGGCTGCCCAGGGAGGTGGTGGAATCACCGTCCCTGGAGGTGTTTAAAAGATGTGTAGATGTGGTGCTTAGGGACATGGTTTAGTGGTGGACTTGACAGTCCTAGGTTAGTGGTTGGACTTGATGATCTTAAAGATCTTTCCAACCTAAATGGTTCTATGATTCTATGATTCTGTATTACTTTCTGAAATAAGATAAATGTCTTCACTTTACCTAGGCAGGCCCAGACTTTTCAGAACTTTAGGGACTTCGCAAAAAAAGACAATCAAAGCAGGCAGCAATATGGGCTAAAGGCCGGAACTGAGGTGTTAGAAATTCTTACTGGCTAAACTTTTAGGAGACTATTCTGAACACCTTAATGTGTGCCTACATTGCAATAAATTTACTTGGTAGTGACACCAATTAATGTGGCACACTGTCTTTCGGAAAGAAATATTCTTATACTCACTAGCTGTGGTCCTGGGTAGCAACAGAAATGGAATGTCACTGTCATTGGGAGTACAAATGACAAGGAAAAATACACTGTAAAACACTTCAGACATATATCCATAATCAGCAGACAATCTCTTTTTTGCAACACTTCTAAAGCTTTGTTGCTGCTTTTCTTCTAGGCTTTGCTTTAACACATAGTTGGATGTCAAAAAATTCCTTAGAAATTTGACTAATGCAAGTAAACTAATAGCTTTTGTAGAATTTGAATCAAATTAGGACAAGTATAGCACTGAGAAACACTTGCATGTTAGTAAGTTTAAATCTTAAAAAGTTTCTCTGCTCCTGTACTGGTTTTATAAACATATTTGACTGGAAATATGGGGGAAAGCAAACAAACAAACAAACCTGAACTCTGCATTTGAGAAAGCTATTAGGATCTTTCTAAATAGAAAGAATACACTAAAAAGGGTTTATACTATTACTCAACTGAGAAAATGAGACATGATACATTCTGTCAGCAAATTCATCGTTTCAACTGGAAAAGCAAATTAGGTGGACAGGACATTTCCAAATTTCGTCTCAAACTCTGTTCCTGAGAATGAGTCTAAAAAGATCATCTGCTTCTATAGACTAAGTTGACAAAATGGGATGCCCTTGCTACAAAAGTATTAATCTCTGCCCTGTGTTTCGTCAACCCGCAATAGCAACAGAGCTGCAGATCAAGCAGACTGGCTTATGCCTATCACTTCTTGCACTAGAAAATACTCGCAATTTCTTACTTCCATAAACTTTTAAAAGCCTGCATATTGGTTATAACAAGGAAGGGAAAAAAGAGAAAGACTTCTTATACAAAACACAGTGACGAAAAGTAATAAAACCCAAAGGGAAGTTTCTAATTCCTGTTACTTTTAATGCTAGCTTGGCATTAAAAGTAGTAGCTAAGACTAGAATGCAACAGGCCCTTACAAGGTTCTTTGGCAGAGACTGTAAGAACAGTCCCACTCACCTCTCCTTGCCCACCTGGTTTTCCATTGCAGTATCCCCACAGGTGGAGACAGGGAGGCAGCAGCCACCACCATCCCTCCCTGCACATGCTCCCCATGACTCCCCCCCAGAGTAGTGCAGATTTCATAATGCATAATGTGGCTTTGGAGTAGAGAAACCTGAAAAATTCTGTATGTAGACTTCAATTCAGGTATGGATATAAAAATCTGTTCAGACTCCTGTAGTGTCCGGATCTTCTGCATCTACTTTTCTAAGAAAGTGCCCTGAGAACAAACCATCCCTCAGTCTCTGGCATTTTGAAGAGGTTTTATTCACATACGATGGAGATGAATAGTCTAATCCCTCCATCTAACATCAGACGAAAACAAATAAAAATATTTTGGAAGTACAGAAGCCAAGATAGCAATCATTCTGCCCAACTCGTAAAGAAACGGTTGGTATATTTCCTCAATTAACAGAAAATTCCTTTTTTTTCCCACTATCCTGAAGGCAGCAGCAGACTGTCAGGAGTGTTACTTTGTCCATCAGCCCTAGAAAACTCAGCTTCTATGACTGCCAAGGCAGCATCAGTACTGCTTCAGGAGTAGGAGGAATGCTGCCCCACTTGAGAAACTGCAGCTGGATCCCCGTCTCTTTCAGCCTCTCAGGCACAGAATGAAAGCAAGCCTTGTTCTGCACAGTCCTTCCCACCCAGGACCCAGCTCCCATCCTGACCCTTCAGTTCCCTAACTGTGAACAGGCTCTGAGTAGGCTGTCTCCCCTTCCTCTTTCTCCCTGGCTTTGGAAACTCAGTTCTGTCTGTGTTACTGAGAAGCTTGAGCTAGGTCTTGTTTTACACCATATGCAACCCAAGGACGTTTTTTACATGGAAAATATAAAATTAAATGGTGTTTGGCAGAGCCTGAATATTTTGAATTCTGAAAACAGTTTCTGTTGGACTGTCCATGGCACAGATTTGCAGAATGTTTTCTCAGTTAGTCTGAGCCAGTTCCATCTAATAGAAGCGCTACACAGTGTAGCTGCAAAACTAAGCTGCACTTTTCAGTTAATAATACACACACAAAAACCCAAACCAACCATAAGGGAGAAAACAGGTAAGCAGTCTGTATTGTATCTACACCAGCTCTAAGTGCAACTCTGGACAAGGTACTATTATTGCTAAAAAGAATACCTTGCTTTGTTTTATGTTGCTTTTATGCTTGAGTCCTGACCTTGACATTAAACATAGCTTGTTGGAATCTGGAGAATTCTTTCTTTTTTATTAATCCAGTCACACTGGATTTTTCAATTTATAACTTCTACTACTAGCTTTTATTCTTTACAAAGGTTATTTTTATTGTTGTTTCTATATAGCAAGTGCTATTATTTCATATGATTGGTATTAGGATTTTAGAATGTCTTAAATTATAGTCTTCTGGAACCATAACTGCTGATGGAAAATTAGTATAAAATGCCACAGCCTTTAACAACACTTTCCCTTATAGGTCTCCATCACTCGACATTAAAATATTTAGCAGATTCTGAATACTTCCTGCAGCTTGGTGAAAATTCAGCTTCCTGAATGTGGAAATCAAAAATTTGGAGAAAGAGGAAAGACAGTAACTTAGTGAAATGTGCCACAGGTCATTCTAAGTAACAGCAACAAATGACATGCAACATTAGAAATTAGAACAATTCCATAACATCAATGTCCTTTTTTATGAGTAAATTGCTCCTCTGTGGATTTGTGTACTGACCAGGAAAAAGATATGACAAAAATGATCTTTTTATGTCCTTTTAAAATGATAAAAATAAGATAATCTCCAGGTGGTCTTTTTTTCATAAATCACTTTTAAGCTTAGTGGCTACCCTGTGTTGTGTTCTGACATCTTGACAATAAAAAAGTGCTTATAATGCTCCTGCGGGGTTTGTTCTAAAGCCTTTCCCTACTGTTAAGCAGTAAATCAGTGACTGACAGGATTCCTAACCTGCCATCTCCTGCCAGGGTGACATTAAATTTACACTATCTACTGTAATCTCCTTCCAGCTACCTAATAAGGACAAGAGAAAAGTCACTTTAGGTATCCCAGTTCCAAAGCCTTGGATAGTTTCTTCACAAAACTATACTAGTGGAGTGTTAGAAGGCACCTCATCTCAAACTGTTGTACAGTCTGCTAGAATTACTTGGCCTTAATCAAAGTTTGAAAAGGGCTTAAAATTATAAATGTAAAAATTACCGTGCAACATAACATTCACTTTTGCATATCTGTAGAGGAATAAATCTGTACCTCAAAACTGCTGTGTCTCTGCATCTGTTCATCTAGCAATATAGAAAATTATGAAGGTTGCTTTGTCTCAGGACCAATGTGGCTCACTACACGTGCCTGGTGGGAGGGTTACCCCTAACTTTGTGGGAGTGATTTTATTCTGGGCATGTTTGGTTTCCCACTCCAGCCAGCTGTCCTCTGATACTACTGAAGCATAAATTAAAGTCTGTGGTAAGATACTGACCTTTCTTGATACGCTACAAAGCTTTTTGTTAGCCTCTGGAAATCACTGGTAAACACACTATTCATTGCAGTGCCCGGTCCGCAGCTGGGAGGAAAAGAGAAGGGAGGGAAAGATTCAGTACCTACGAGTAATAGCACTGTCATGCTGCAGGAAGGGTGCAGGAGGGCTTTCAGCAGGATTTCCTGGGCAGATGATTATCTGTTTTGCAGGACCGCAGGATCACAGAATGGCTGAGATGGGAAACAGACCTTCGCAGATTGCCGAGTCCAAACCCCCTTCTCAGAGCAGGATCAGCCAGAGCAGGTTACCCAAGAGTGTGTGCATTTTCTTTACTTCCCCCAATCAGGTATTTATACACACTGCTAAGATCCCCCTGAGCCTCCTTTTCCCCAAGCCAAATAGTCCCAGATCTCTCAGCCTCTCTTTGTATGTCTCCTCATCGACATCGTTGTGGTCCTTTGCTGGATTTACTCCAATATGCTCGTGTCTCTCATACTGTGATGTCCAGAGCTGGATCCAGCACTCCAGCTGTGTCTCACCAGCTCCAGGTTAGTGAGGAAGCATCACCTCTCTTGACCTACTCCTTCTCATGCATCCCAGGATACTCTTGGCCTGCTTGGTTCAATAACACACTGTTACATCTCATGTTCAACTTGCTGACCACCTGAACTCCAGGTCTTTTTCTGCAAAGTTGTCTTGCAGCCAGTCAGCCCCCAGCATGAAGTGCTGCATGGGGTTAGTCCTGCCCAGTGGCAGGACTTTGCGCTTTCCCTTGTTGACCTTCATGAGGTTCTTGTCAGCACTTCTCATAAAATAGGACTTAGTTTACAGGTCTGTGGAAAATTATGGGTCTAGGCTAAGTACCCTTCACAGTTTTTGTGGGAAAACTGAAAGAATATTATGAAGAGTGAAGCAGCCTCGCCTCTGTGCCTTTCTGTGTTATGTTACAGAACCTTCTTTGAACTAGACTGGAGCAATGAGAGCAGTTCCACCAATGATCAGCTTTTGTCAGGCCGGCACAGACAATTTTTTAACATGTTTTAAGAACAAAGTCACAAACAGCAGCATTTTTTATTACTTTTACTTAATGACACTGAATATAGATTCTTACACCTCAACAGACTCCAGCTGGCTCTACCATAGCTCCACTTTGATAAATTCTTCCTCAGCCAAGTATCAAAGGTCAAAAGTCTAGATCCTCATTAATAACTCATATAACAATTTTATGATCTTATAAAAGGGAAGAGAAGAATGAGGTGAATATCTACTGTTTTAGCAGCTATACAAATCCAGAAACTAAGTTCAGAAAATTCATTACTTCAGTTGCACAACTAAACATTATAAGAGGGAAAGAATTTTCCGTATGAGCTGTATCCAGTCTAGAATCAGCTCTTCCAAGTGTCGGTCAACACAGACATGAGGGCTTGGCCTTAAATCTAATGGTCTTATTATTTCAACAGAATCCAACAGCAGTAACGTTAAAGTGAGAACTGGGCTTTGACTCTTGTTTTTTCATGCCATGCTCAGCAGATTAATTTACAAGGACTATTTTACAATCAGGAAGAACCTTACACTTCTCAGTCGTGTCCAGGCTAGAGATTTCCTGGGATGCAGATGAAAGAACCTTAGATCTGTTGTGTTTTCAAGCAATTCTGTCCAAAGCCTGTCTAATCCATTTTTTTTCCACTAGAAAAAGAAAAGAGGAGAAAACCTGATTTCACATCCAAACCCATTTAAAAAATCATGCTGAATAGCTATACTGGTTAATTACACTGGGTATGGATCCAACTTGAATCCCAAGCCTTTCAGGGTTACTTGATTTATTTTTTTCCATCTGGAAACATTCCAAATTCTGATAGACATCTTCAATAAATTATAACACTGATCTATACTTTGCATTTGAACATTAAAACTGTGAATGTACAATGTGTTTATGTGTGCACACATGCATGGAGTTATTACATGCCAACTCACTTTGGAATTCAGCCAGCTCATAAATAAGATTTTTCTTGACTTCAGTAGGGCTAAAGAAGAATACATATACATTTTATACATACACACATACGTGTGAGTGTATACCTACACTCCCCCCCCCCCTTATACCTACCTATACCTATTCATGCATGTATATATATGCACTATATGTAGTGTATATATATTGCTTATAGTTGCAGAAATTTTCTACATTTATAGATATAAATAGAGACACAGAGAGAGAGGAAAAGGAGAGAGGCAGAGAATTCTGTGAGTGAGAGAATGGAGAGAAACCTTCATAAGTCCCAAGTTTCCCAACCTTCTAAGCCTTTACAGGGTAACATTGGTTTAGAAGAGCAATATATTGAATTATTTATTTTCCCACCAGGGCAACAGCAGGCTTTTGATGGATGCTTAAATCCTATTCTTCAGCAGCAGCAGCATCTGTGACACAAGATCTCTGGAGGAAGCGACTTTTGGAATTCACTCATACTTCTGTCCGTCTGCTCTTGCAATCTGATACTATATTGCATTTTCTCTTCAGCTGCAGTTCCCTCATTATTTTCTTCCATTTTTACTTCATCCTCCAGCTTTCCTTTCTCCTTTGTCCTTCTGCAGTCTCCTTTCCCCCATAAACTTACAAACCACTTTTTTGGTTTGCTTTGTTGTTTGGTTTTTTTCCCCCACTAGGCTCTGTACTCAAGACCTTCAAAGGGAGCTAAGCACAGCTATCAATTATGTTCATTTCCCCATTTGAAAACAGCGGGCAGAGAAAACATGAGTGGAGGTCTCCCTTGGGACTGAACTATGAACCTGGATCATGAGACTTATAAGAATGTATGAATGTGGCCAGGAATAAAAAGCCATATCATTGAGTGAAAAAGAGGGGTTTACAAGTTTACAGAGTATAGCATAACCTCACTAGTATTTCAGGTGATTTTTTTTATTTTTTCATCCCATTGAGATGATTTCTTTTTCTATAAACATGCAACCAGATCAAAACAAGACAAAATATTTCCTGATCTTTTTTCCCATGTAATGTAATTATTTGTCAGCTTTGCAATTTTTGGGGGAATTTTATCCTTTTCTTCTGTTTTCTCAAAGAACTATACCTCAGGGGGTCATAAACGTGAATATCTTTTTTTTTCCTTTTTTCCCCTTTTTTTATTTTGAAGTTCATGCCTCCACAATTGTGATAGTAATTTAACATACTTTTATGTAGTTCTAGTGGGGCTTGTTCTCTAGAGTTCAAATCTTAAGCAACAGCTTGCTGTGATCCTAATGAAAATCTGTACCTGTTGCTCTGCAAAAACTGCCTAAAATGGCACTTCAAAAACTCATAGTTTAACTTTCAGAAAATAAGCAAATAGAGTACTTAAATGTAATACTCCATAATTTTAATGAAATCAGCCACTCAGCACTTACATTTATGGCAATAAATAAATATTAAAAATGTGCAATGGCTTTCTAGTCTAGTGTGTGATGTCCTTTCTGCTGCACTCAGTCACTGCAAATTCATGTCTCAGATCTATGAGGTGAATCTGAACTTAAAGAAATAAAGGGACAATCTTCTGTATCGTAGGTTATAAACTCGACAATGAAGTTTTTTTGTTTATGTATACATCTGGAGATTGTATAAATAAAGTGAAAAGTAAAATACTAGGTTAAGATAGGTATCCTTCTGACTATTGATGATAAAGTTAATAACATTACATGCCTACCTTTTTATTCAGTAGTATCTATCAGGAACGGAATTATTGATGGTACAGATTAAAGAACAAAACAAAATAGATCCTTAAAAATAGTAAATGCACTAGAAATATAAGCAGCAGTGTAATACCTTCCTTAATTACTCTGATATTACACAGTACCACTCAGGATTTTTTTTAAAAAAATTCAGGTTTACCTAAACTTAATTAATTCAATGTAGGACCTATGCAAATACGAAACAAATCAAAGCAATATTGCTATCTACCTTTATAAAAGGTAGATATGTAAAAGCTTACATAAACAAAGCAAATCTATGACAGTTCGAAGTATATGAACTGGCAACACTAGAGGTGACTGGGGAAAATTTTTTTTTTTTTATGTGTTTTTTTGTCTCCTTGTGACCTACAATATAATACAAAATCCAGTCCTGTAACTCCTGAATTATCTGGTAGGAATACTCCTGAATTATCTAGTAGGCACGTTCCTGAATTACTGTGAATAGCTTGGCATTCCCAATAGAGCCAGGTGCAAAATTCAGTCTAAAATACAGGCTTGTCCTTCCTGCTCTACAAGAATTGAGCAACATATATGGCTATACTTACTGAACAATAATATTTTTTTCTCTCACTGAAGCACCATAAAAATTATATTCATAGTGAATTGTCAAAGTACCAAAGAAAGGGTTTATTTTGTTCATTTGAGATTTAGAGATAATTAAAGCACCAAATGTTTTAGTTACACATATATCTAATATTGTTATCATTGTTTCTTTAAATTTTCCAAGCATTTAGAAGATCTAGTCAAAGTCTAAGATGTCTTTGTGCTAAGTACTTTGCAAACACAGACTGAAAACAGTCCTTGCTCAAAAATAGTTTTTTTATGGTAGAGTGAGACAAACTGAGGAAGAAAAGAAGATAATTGTGGTTGAATATCCAGAGCAGGGGTCTCATTGTGCCAGAAGCCAAGCGCTCAACAAGCTTTTTGTAAGCATCACAGGAAAGAAGATATTTGGTAGAGTTTTGTAAAAAACTAATTTCTACAGCATTGCAGATGGTTATGGGAATATTCCTTTAAATATGCAGGACAGCCTGGAAGAAACTATACATACATTTGTTCAAAAATGTCTTAAGTGAACAATATGGAGTTACAGCCGTGGGTAACCATATGTGGCTGTCAGTCTGAACAGTAAATGAGAGATGAAAGGCTGTGAGCAAGATAAGCAGCATAAACTTGATTTCAGATGAAAGGTATAGCTAGTGAAGGGATATATAAGTATGAATGATATAGTCAAAGTTACAGGCTGGGAAAATGAACCTGGATGACTATTTTGAAGTGGACCCTACATGCAGATAGTTTGCCTTTGGTAGGATCAAAAGGAAAGAAATTACAATGCTGAAGAGAGAAAGGGGAAAGGAGACAAGATAGATTTCAACTAATTTTAGACATCTGCAGCATGAATATTTACATACGAGCTAGTTCTTCAAAAGACACAGGAACTTTTGGAGGAAAAAAGTTTAAAAATTTGTTTGATTGGGTGTCTATTTTAGTAAAAATTCCACTCTATAAGTAACTATTTTTCTACACTGACTAAGAAGAAATCCAAAAAAAGAACACAGATGCAGATGTCTATACTACATATAGGTGCTTGAAATCAGACAAATACCATCCAAGATGATTGTATTATCTGGAGTTGGGATGAGTGAAAAAAGTGTGTCTTAAAGATATTGTACAAAAGGAAGACATGTTATTTAAATGTACCTTATACCTGAGGACCCAGAGAGGATATCTAACAGGTGTGTTGAATGACAGACATAGGCACTTCCCCCTGCATGGAGATTTAGGAAGGAAGAGCAAAAGCTCTTTCAATTTTCCTTAAAATATTTGTTTAGCTGTGTTGTGCTAGTTGAGGTGATTAAATAATCATGAGGAAATACTGGAGAAACAGTTCAAAACTTGCTTTAGACAGAAAGAACTTGCTTTACTGTGAAGTGGCAGATTGGTGAACTGTGGTTGAATTAGTATTAGTATGGATAAGATTACCCATGTTTACAAAAGGAAGAAGGACGGACCATGGGCAGAGATACATGGAACGTCTGCAGAGAGGAGGAGAAGAAGGGATGAGGAGGAGTCTCTATGAAACGTGGCAACAGACTCACCATAGCAAAAGAGGACATAATTTCTAGAAAAAACACATGGCAGTGTTGGAGATGGATGACTGCTGATGGTTGCCATTGGAAATGAAAAAGGTAATAGGGTTGTTATAGACTGCAGCACACAGCAGACACACCTGAACAGGTTTTTGATGTGAGAAATTTAATTAGCTTTGCACTAAAAAAGCCAGAGGAAATGGAAAAGAAGACTAAAGCAAATGCAAGGGAGTGTGTGTAAGCATTTTTGTTTGTTTGTTTGTTTTCTTCCCCAAGATGGGAAAAATATAGAGCATGTTTGTAATGATGTGAGACAAAAAAGAAGAGGTCAAAGAGGTCATAAGTGTCACAATGTGAGGTAAGGAGATGAGATGAGAATCTCTAGACCATTTTGTGGAGTTAGGTGAGAACAGAATTAAAAGCTTCCTCACCCTCAACATTGGAGAAATATGAGAGGGTGAGAAGGAAAAAAAATAAAAAAGATCAAAGAAAGAGAACAGACACACATTTTATCTCCTTTTTCTCAAAAGAAATTGGCAAGGTCCTCTGAGGAGAGAAAAATGGGGGCAGAAGGAGGCTGTGACAAATGAGTTGAGGAAAATAGAAGCTGTGATTTTAGGTATAGGAATCAATTAATTTGGAGAAGATGATTTATTTTAGGAAGAAAAATGTTAGTACTGACTGAAAAATGTAACAAATTTGTAAGGAAGTAAGCCTCCTCCAAGAATTTCCCCCAGCAACTTTCATTCTGAGCATATCAGTGGAGGAACTGGATGCTGGTGCTTTTGCAGGGTAAGTAGTTTGGTAAGGCATTTGGGCAGGAGGCTGGGTCATCCAGAATTTTGAGTCCATCTGTCTGCATAGTTTTCACAAGTAAATACAGCAAAGCCATCAAAGGGCTGTGAATATCCAAAGGAAGGTTGTATGGTTGGATTTTTTGTTTGTTTGTTTCCTTCCCTTTGTTTATCTTAGAAATCAGTTGGTCCTTTCTCATGCAGCATTTTCTTTATTTGCTAAGTTTCTAATAACTTTTTTTCTTTCTTTTCCTTTACACTCTAGAACTTCTCTGAGCTGAGTACAGGCGTCTGCTCCAGGAGGGAATCACCTTTCTTCCCACTGCATTCAATTCCACCTGATCCAGAGTGTAGTAGCCAGGGCAGGTAAAACAGTAGACTTTTTTGCCCAGTCACAAGCTTTTCACAAAACCCAATATATTACACAGATTCTGTGAGCAAACAGATCAGACAGTTATGCCATGCATTACAATGAAGAGTGGGAAAGAAAGGCAAGGAGCTGGTATGGATAGAAGTGACAGAAGGAACATCTTTGCTGACGCAAGAGAGCCTGGGAGGAGAAAAATTCATCAACCCTTACAACAAACAAGAAGAAATCACTTATCAACTGAAAGTAACTAAAAAATCCACGTGCAGAGAACTGCAATAGATCCTGGCAGTGAAAACCAGATGACGGTCATACAAGAGGATATCAGAAACAAAAGAATTACAGATGTCCCAAATGAACACCAAGGTGATGTCCTTTTCCGCCTACGAAGCACAAGAGCAAACTTGTAAGCAGAGTAGACATCAAAGAAATGTGGAATTACAAATATCACTAACAAGAAATCTGAATTGTTGTTATTAATGAGAGTGAAGGGAACAGCATTAGGAATTATGTGTCAAGGAAAGGAGACAGGTGAAGAAATCCCACGGGGTCCACTGTAAAAATGAGTAATAAAGGACAAAAAGTAGACAGATGTAAAGCAGGAGAAAGAGCAAAGGGAGAGGATGAAGGAATTGAAACCATCAGTTTGGGGTCTCTCAGTCTATAAGAAATATGGAGACTGCCAAGCAGAGGCTGCCAAGCTGTTCACACATCACCTCTAAGGGTGGGCTGAGGGACCTATGCTTCGCTGGTCTGCTGAAGAGGCAGACTAGGGGCAGTCTAATAACAAACTACAACAGCTTGAAAGTTATGAAGACGACAGAGCCAAAGTCTTTGAGGTAGTGGCAGAAGACATAATAAGGCCACAAACTGTGGCTAGGGACATTCAGATTAGAGGAGGAAAACCTCCAGAAATGTAGTGCAGCACTGGGACATGTATCCAGCAAGGCATAAAGCTGAACCTTTTGTCCTCGGATTTTCCCAGGACTTGGCAAAAAAAAAAGCCACCCGACCCAGTGGCGGTATAGTTCCACTTCAAGTGAGAAGTCTGGGCTGGAAAATCCTCCAGAGACTCCTTCCAGCCAAAACCTCTGATTCATTTCCACAAATGGAGGAAATTAAGTCCCCTGTACTTTAGTCTACTGAGAAGGCAACACAAGAGATGGATGGCAGAGGTATCATTAGGACTCCATGAGAGCTAGTTGTAGAAAAAGAAGTGTGAAGATGGCTGCAATCCCTCTTAGGATTGTTCCAGAAACAGCAAAAGGTGAAAAGTAGAGAAGTGTAAAGAAGGTCATACTGCTATGTAAGGGGTAAGAGGTAGTGGAGTGTGTAGAAAGTGTGGGATGCGTGAAGAACTGTGGTAGATGTCACCGGGTACAGGTGACAGAAGAGAGGGAATTGTCCAATTGATTTTATTTCTTGGCCCTTTGATTCTTGAACTTGGCCATTATTGATTGTTTCTTTCTAAACTCAGGTTCAGTGTCCATCTTTTTCCTTTACATTTGTGCAGCTCAAACTGCACGGGGAACTTGATCTTCTATTTCCTCACTGAGGCTTCTTGATGTTAACATAATAACCATAACTGGCATTCAGCATAATAATAATAGCCAGTAATTTCCTTTTCTAAATAATTAATAACATCTTGTTTCTCCGCTTTTAATATTTAAGACAGGTACAGATAGTATATAATGTTCCTTTTTTTTCAAGGAAGAAACTCCTTGGTAGGGAAATAGATGATAATATAAGAAAGTCACTGAAGATGAAAGCATGAAAAGAAGAAACCATACTGATTATATAACTACTGCATAATGAGGAATAATGTACTGATTCTTACAAAGGCAGCATTTTTAGGGACTAATTTTTCACCATCTGCTTATATAAAGGAATACATATAAAGTGAAGACCATATGACTACTGATTTGGGGAAAGGCCATGGAATCAACAGATGTGTGGACAAACAACCCAAAGGTGAGACAGATTGCTTTGGTGTTTAGGATTTCAGTTTCCCTGGAAGCATAATGCACTACCACACAGGCATCAGATTCTATGTTTCTATTTTACACCTGTCCCACCATGTTCTGATTCTGCAAAACCTTACTCACAAATGTTTGCCTTGACTTTATAGGCAGCTTGTTAATGTCAGTGGAACTATTTGAGTTACAATAACTTATATAAATAGGAGTTTGCAAGATCAATTCCAAATCACAAGGGGCAGCATCCCAAAACAGCCTCCATCTTCTTTGCAAAATACAATAAAATTTAGGTCAGGTTTAGAACCAACAGGACTGTATCTACACTAGCAAACTAAATAGAGCCTAGGGCTTTCTTTGACACTGAAGCCAACTGGCACATCCTTACTATTAAGCTCTCTTGCCATCAAAAACAAGCTAACAACATTCAAACTGCCTACTGGGAATGATTCCCACTCTGTGATAATTTCCAATTCATGCCTGAGAATTATTTTCAAGCACACTAGTTGGAACAGAGTGATGTTGTGCCAGAGAGTGTACTAGCATTTTAACAATATGGATGATCATTTTTTCAGTGTCTGTGCCTGTGCTCTGACATGAATCTACTAGCGTAAATAGACTCACAGGCATTTAATAAAAGGGTACAAATGAATTTTAGGTTATCTAACTTCAAGCTCATTTCACAAATGTTTTCCTGTTCCTCCCATCCCCGTCTTCCCAAACATCCCTGTAACTGGTAGCATCTAAATTTGTCATATGTCCATGTTTGACACTGAAGTTGTTAAATCTCTGAAATTCCATATTGTTGGCATGTAAAATACTGATCATCTCTTCTGCCTCCATCCCACTGGCATCCAGAACTGAGGGATTTCTCTATGAAAGTCATCTTCACAGACATTAGCAAGATAAAGGCTTCTAAAAATCCGTATTTTTCTAAAAGGTCACCAAAGGAGGTGGTTGTGCTATGAACCCTTTTTCTTTAAGGGCTTGGAGAATGAACTGGATTCAGTTCTTGCTTCAGCTGGAGGGAATTCAAATCTACTGCATCCACCTTCCAGAAGCTTTCCCTAGCTGCAGGGATACAATTTTCTAGAAGAGACTTCCGATGTCCCCCGTTGAACTTGTGCCACTTTGCAGCAAGAAATACTGCCTAGCACAGTGTATTGTCATTTCCCGAGGTCTCCAAATAAGCTAAACAAACCTTTCCCAGAACTGCACCTTTATGACTATTCCATCTGAATACCCAAGGGCATATGACAGCCAAAGTTCCTCATATATGCATATCACGCAAGAGTCTAACCTAATGTATTTTTACCTAAAACAAAAATAATGCATAGTTAAAATACTAATTTCCACATAAACCTTCCTGACTCTTTCCTCAAACTTCTGGGCTCCTCAGTTTAATGTAAAGAGTCAGGCAGCCATAATATACTATTTCTACTTCTCCATATGTTGACTCCTCTTCACACCATTATGTGCCATTAAAGCTGTTACGCAGCTTTACAGGGCAGATGTGGTTTATCTTGGCTTATTTTATATCTGTTCTTTTCACAGCACAGTATGGCCGTATCATCTTCACTTCTGATAAAAAACTTGCCATTGTGTCACTTAGCCACATTCTCCTATGCCCATTTTTCCCAAAGAAAATTTCTTTTCTGCCAACAAATTTGTTCAAAACGGTCATCTTTCCTAGTGCAAATATTGTTCGTGCAGTCAGATGATGGCTATGATTAACTGCTCCTTATCATCCTTGATCTGTGATACAGGTGCCACAATACTGACAGTTGCAGCAGCTTCTATATACAGTGATGATTTTGTGATATGAATACTCCCCCAAGATCTTATGAACTTTATGTAGATTCCCCAAACTGACAAATACAGATGTCCCTCATTTCAATTCCTTTCTCATACTAGAACATATTTCTTCATTCAGACAAATACCTTCCGTGAGGACCATAAAACATGAATGAGAACACTTCAATAAAAGAGTCACAGGAGTTCCCTCTGTGGGTAACTCTTGCTCTGTTTCTGTTCTAAAGATTGCCTTTTTATTTCTACAGACTAAAACACATGGTTGATAATGAAATAGAAAATTAAGTGGAAAACAAATGTGATCTAACTCGAGACTCAAGTTTTTAAAGAGTAAATGAAATCACGTACCAAGTAAGTTTTGTGTAATGATTTCCATATGGGCAATTTGCACTGTAAGTCCACTAGTCTGGTGGCATGCTAGCACCAAGCCATGAAAGTGGCCCACTATCCTCTGTGCTGTTTCCCAAAAATTCTTTAAAGATCTTTAAGGATCATGGGAATTGGTGAAATCATGTAGGGCAAACTTTTAACAAAAAAAAGTGATCTGCGTACAATTGACTGAATGCTCCATTACGAATATGTTCAGGAACACAGAAAGAAAGCAAGCTGAGGATATCCAGCTCTGATCCCAGTGCTGCAGGTATTTTCACATGGTGTTATAATGCCTGGAACACAGCTGGATAATGACTATCCCAACTTTTCTTTACATTCCTTGTCAGCTTTTCTCACTGAACTGCCCAGAATGAATAGGGTTTCCTGAGTGCCAAAGTAATTGGGTATCATATGAACAACCTGAATTGTTGCTAATAACTGAAAGGATGGCTTTTGGCCCTTCTGGCAGTTTATAATAAAGAAATAAGATACTTAAAACTCAGTGTAACTCTTCAGCAATTTCTCAGTTAGACAGACTGGTTAAAGACGTCTATCAATCCCTTCCTCCATTATTCATTAATGCCTATTTAGAGCACAGCATTTCTGCCTACACATTTTCTTTTACCTTCACTGCTGATCAGGTTTGGAAGGTTTCAGAGGAAAGAACCTTTAGAAAAAAAAAAAAGAAAAAAAAAGAAAGCTTAGCTAGGCTTCCAAACAGGAAATTACCTTTCACATGTGTGTGACTGTGTTTACATGTGGATGAGAGAGAGAAGCTTAAAAGAGGTTAGTAAAGGTCAATAAAAGGCACTTAAGGTTGATGAGCAGATAGGAAAGCAAGAGGATGTGTACTCATCAACATCCAACAGCCCAGAGGAAAAAGAGGTCCTTTGCCAGTAGTAGATTTAACACTTGACATGGTGTATGGCTAAACACAGTGCAATGATCACAGAACTGGGTGCAGTCAGCATTTAATACCCTGCAGCTGTGGAATCACTAAATTGATCCACTTGGCTCTTGTGATAACATTGCTGTAAATGTTGTACCTCCAGTGGAGCTCAGCAATAACAAGGCAAGGGTGTTCAAGTTAATTTTCTGTCATCCAACAGAACTAAGATGTTTTTCCTTCTCCTCTCCTCTCCTCTCCTCTCCTCTCCTCTCCTCTCCTCTCCTCTCCTTCCTTCTTTCCTTCCATCCATCCTTTTCTTTTTTCCTTTCTTTCTTCAGCATTCTCTGCATTCTCCACTATCAATACAACTTTTTCAAGAGTGCAGTTGCACACTTATCAATCATGCATTGTTCTTATCACATGTCAGAAGTATGAATCAAAGAAACAGTACATCCAGCTGTGGGTGCATATGTGCTTGTTTGTTTACACATAAAATGTATGATCGAGCCAAATTCTATAGTGCAAAATAACATTAAAAGAAAATTCCCATTTAGTTAGTAAATCTGCATTATCAATTAATATTTAACACATTTTTATAATATTATTTGAATTAGTTTCATATTCATTGAAAGTGTCATTTTTGTAAAATCAGTCCTTAGTTGCAATGTAGGGGTTTTTACGTCATACAGGCTCAAAAACAGTTTTCTCAAAACAAAGATCAATAATGTTCTCCTCCAAAAATATTAAAGTGTATATTGTCTGTACTGAAATATTTCTAAATCACTGAAAGTGAAGTCCTTCTCTAAAGAACTTTTAACTGTTTAGGCAAGTATAAAAAAATTAGAACTAGGAATGGTGAATCGGGTCCAACCAATTTTCAGGGTTGTTGTCCAGATAGTTATATAATAGAGGTTCAATTCACTGTTGTCCTGTACTAAATCAGTCATTTGCAACAGTGCAGAGAAAATGTAAAGTGGCTGTAAAAAGCTGACACTTTCCTGTGATACACTTTTGTGTCCACTTTCCACTGTCTTCACACAAGTCTAAGACTCAGTGTTCCACCTTTATCCAGCTTTCTGCTTTCCATTATTTATTGCACAGTTTTGTGCCTTTTAACCTAAACTGTCCTTCCAGAAAACGTAATTTCCATTTCATAGACTTTATGAGCACTTTTCAGGCAGCAGAGATATTTTTGTCCAATTTAAGGCAATTGATGCAAGGTTTTGAGACACCATATTTAGAAAATTTTCTGTTGCTTTTATTTCAACATATTTTCTGTAAAAGTTGTCCAGGAAGCTTTGAATGAGGTTTACCTAAGTTATCTTGAGTAGACTTAATATGAAGGACCTAGTCTAATATGACTATATCTAATATGAAATACTGGGAGCTGTTCATTAACAAACTTGTAATAGTGAGTTTCTCTGCATGCATTCAGCAGAGTTTTCAAGACCTTTTACAGAGTCCTTGCCTAAGCATTCATGATACAGGACTACTATGTTTTTCAAGATATTAAGGTGATTTTTAGATATTTATTTCAGCTTACTTATGGGGATTAGGATCTCACATGCAGACATTCATTCCTTGCCTGTTGGTCACCATCAAAAACCTTAAATCATTCAGGCCTCCCGTTTTTTATTGCTTCATCAGGTTCCCCTGTATTTAAGGGAGGGATCAGTCCTTTTCCTTAGACAAAACTAGCATCATGTCCATGCTTTCCAGATGTATGTTCAATCAACATGGCCTTTGAGTACAGGCTATCCCTTAGTGCAGGCCAAAGCTAGGACAGATAGGACAATTGTCTACATCAAAAGTCTTGTGTCCCTCTGGCAATGGCATATGACCAAAGTCAGGCAAACAAACTGGACACAGGATCATTCCTAGACCTCTGACCTCACATGAGCTGCTGGAGTACAAAGTTCCTACCATTTAAGTTGCTCAGGTGCTGAACAGGGTCTTACCACCATAAACTGTGAGTGTTTGACAGGCTAGAGTGTGGACAAAGTAAGAAATGGGCAAGAAGTCTGTCATTTATATTACGTTACCAGGAATATGGATTCTGGGAAAAGGTGTATTCCATGCATGTTTCTGAAATACTTCATCTAACTTCACTACTGTGCAAAAAATAGAGTAGGTAAAAAGTAATTTGAAAAATAATTTCTTGCAGTCAAAAGAGATATTTTCTTTATTTCCTTGCTTTTCATCAGTAGTTACTGCAAAAGTTACTTAAAACCCTTTACAGAATAAAAATGCTAGTAAAACCATGGAGGGGGGGGGGGGGACGACAGCAAGGGAGAGAGTGTGTGTGTGTGTGCACGTGCACATGTGTGAGATGCTCAAAATAGCAGCATTTTGATTTGGAAAATGAATTTGGAAGTATGTTTAATGCTTACTGATTTTTGGTATGATTTAAAGAGAGAGATATATTTGTCATGTTTCTGATATGCATATTATAGAAGGATTTTGTAGTCTTTGACATAATGGGCAGTCAAATTTAGATACTAAGCCTAACAAACATTTCTGCCTTCCTCCTTCCAAATACCATCCTTTCTTTTCCACTTTATTTTCAGTTTGGTGACCTGTAATGGTTGATGGAATACATCAGTGCCTGGAAAATACAGTGGCATTGGAAGCAGACATTTATACTTTTTACAATTTTCATAGATGATTCTCCAAATTAATCGATAAATAATTCTAAAAATATGCAGATTTGCTTCACATTGCCAATAAATGTAAATACATTTCATGATAATATTAATACTAAGAAAACAACACACAGTCATGTGTAAGTTTGGGTTCTGAATCACAGTGAACTTGCTGGATTTTAACTGCTTAAATCAGTGTGAACCTTTTTCGCTCTTTGAATCTGTATTTCCATGAACTTGCTTATACAAACAAAATGGTCAATTCAGATTTTAAGAATTATCATGCATTTAAAAAGTGGCACTACTCTATCACAATTCATGTATTTTATCAGGTATCATTGAGAAAGTTCTTGTATGGGTACATCGCTTTAGGCACTGGGAGAGTTAATTCATGAAATCTGGGGTTATACTGCATAGAAGCTGAAGTTACACCAAAATTGTGACACACACCTGAGCTGTGCTTCTTAGGTCGATCTTTACTCATTCAATTCCTGATCCTCTATTCTTCCACCCTCCACCCCCGCCAAAAAAAAAAAAAATGTAGAGTATCTGTTTGGTGACTTTATGGACTTACAGTAAGAGGCATGGAAGGTAGGCATGTTTTAACAGTGCCTATGATGCACTAAGAGAACAAACTACCAGGGGAAGTCTCAGAATTTGCATTCTCTGATGTCTTTGAATGAATGCCTTTCTGAAAGCCAAACATAAGCTACTGGTTTCACTCGGAGCAAATAGATAATATTAATGGTCTTTTAATATGCAGGTGAATATAAAATGTGCAACTGTGAACCCTAAGGGACAATGAATATATCTAAGCAGTCCATGAAAAAATAACTAAGTAAAAGAATTTTATTGCCCAGAGGCTTATATTTATTATGCAAAAAGTATCAAGAATCTGGAAACTAAAACAGAAATCTAGGGATACATTTTATATAACAGCAAATAAAATGCAGATGTAGTTACACACTGTGAGTAGAAGGGAGACTGTGCTCTAAAGTCCAGTCAAACCAACTGAAAGGATAACACCAACTTTAATGGGCTTTATGCTGGATACATAATGAGCAGGTACAAGGAGAGAAAGAAATGTAAAAAAAGAACAAATTTATATTTGCCTTTCACTAGAATTATCTTTTGCAGAGGAAGTGACTGTACCCTATATAGTTTATAAAAGACTTTTTCAGTCCCTTAAGCCATGACTGCTGTGTTTAATTCTACTTTACTTAGTTATTAATTTTCTAATTTTTCATAATATATCCCAAACTGATTTGATGTGATTTGAAGTAATACTTTGGAAGTGCTACTCTTTGACTTATTGCCAATTTTGAATACCTATAAAAATGGAATTGCTTGAAATAGTTGTAAATTAAACCGTTGCATATATCATAAATTGTATTAGTGCCAGGGTCTCTAACTGAATGTTTTTTGGGCATTAAAGGCCATCACAATTTTAAAAGATTGAAATCCTTGAACCAGGTCACAGTGTGTCTGTTACTATGACCTTCTAAATATACCTTGCAGACAATTTTTTACTCTTTTGCCTCTATTTGTGTAAGGAAAAAAAAAAAGACCTGGAAGCCTTGCTGGTCAACCATCGAAAATGCTCAACTATATTTGATAGCTAAAATGCTAGCTATTAAACTGTAATGAACTGGAGGCCAGTAAGGATAAAATCTGGGATAAAACAACATCTGGACTTTTTGTCTTCTAAATGTCTCTGGGATATAGGTTTCAACATTCTCTTTACTAAGGTAGTAAATATTTAAACGATATCAACGTCCAAATTGAGAGGGACACATTCAGAACATACAGCATTGCTGTCGTCGCTGGAGAGTGACATAGTCCTGCAGGTACCAATTGCCAGTTTTTCAAGCTCTCCAAGGAAGTTAGAGGATTTGTGCAAAGCATCTAAGAGCACAGCTTTGTATATTTCAGTTGTCTTGTTACTCTGAAAGCTACAGGACAATCTCTACCCTGAGGCAGAGATGTAGCAACTCAAAATGTTTTGGTCTTCGCACAAGTGATTCACTATTTGTTTTCTTGACTCCCATATTCTTAATCACCACTTTGACCCCAAAAACCTATTACTGGATTTCACCAAAGGCTTAATTATAACTGTATCCTTGCCCTTCTCTGTCTTCAAGGTTTTTTCTGTTTTCTTTCAGATTTAATGCACTTGTGCACATAAAAACACATAAATACACCTGCAGGTTAGTTTGTACCTAACAACTGTGCATTTATACCGGCATCCCGAGAAACTAAAATTAATAAAATGCCCGGGAAGCTATCTAAAACTGTAGTCCCTACTCATTATTTAAGCTATCAATAAAGAAAAAGGCAGGGTTTTTTTCCTTACCTAGCCTGAATGGAAAGCAGCCAATTTGTTCTTTGTTTTCAGACACTGAAAGCTATTAGAACAATGCAAGAAGTATACAGATTTAGGTCTAATTTACTTAAGCATGTGCCTAAGTTTAAATATATTTATTTTCAAGAAGATTTAAAATTATATTTAGTTGTCATTGTTTTTTTATTTTTAAAATAATAATAATAATTATTAGTGATAGTGCTTGGGGACAGAAGAGAGAGCATTACCTATTTTCTGATCAGATCAAATTCTGCCTTGACTCTGACCAAAAGTATCAAATCTATTTGTAAGAGAGCAGCTATTTAAATATTTCATTACAAATTGACTTTACTGTAATTGTGCCTGCTGAAGCTCCCTCTTCTGGAGTCAAGTGTCCATGCGGGAATTTCAGCTTCAGCCAGAAAACACTCAGAGCACAGACTAAGAACACGACCCAGGTTGACCCCACAGGCTCTAAAAGCAGCAAGTACGAAGAATGGCCATTTGGTTTTAAACATCTTAACTTAAAAGTCAGTTTCATTTGTTCTGTTGCCTAACTGGCTCACAAGTTTCACATGCTTATTGGTTTTGGCAATATCAAAATACGATTTTTTGTAACTGGAGGTATAAATTCAGGACTATATACTGTCTGTAGTGCAGGGGCCACAACACTCACTGACGTCAGTAGAAAGTCGGCACAGAAGTGCCAGACAGGCTTTTATTTAATTGTCCAAATATTTTCTTGTCACATTTGTTACTTTAAAAAAACAAAACAAAACAAAACAAAAAAATTGCCCCTCCTCTGCCCACTGCTGGTTTTATTCTTTGCTTCTTTCTTTCTCTACCATCATCTTATAATTTCCTCTACTCTTTTCAGCACTTTGAATCCTTTGTTTCCAAGCCAAAGTGGTTTAAATCCCATCTTTTTCCCCCATTCCATGAATAGTGATGAAAGAGTAAATGTCAACAGCAACATGCCATCGCTGGGCTTCAAAGTTGATATTCCAATCAGCTAAGTAGAAACTGTGGAGTTCACTTCTCTGATTAATTGTTTCAGGATACATGCACACTCAGGCAAATATTACTGCATCCACCGCTGTTTAAAAATGATTTCTAAATAGATCCTCATATTCTTGAGAGTTGGCTTACACCATTCAGGCCACATGAACATGTTATCTAGCCTGTGAAACAAACGTTTTAAAGATCTTTCAGTCTTTTCCCAAAGTGAAGAAGGAGGAATTAAGCATTTTCAGCCTTGCCATGTACAATTCACTGTTTTTCCATGACTTTGGGTAATTCCTGCTCCCATTCCCCCATATCCTGGCAGTGGTCAAGACAGGACTCTCAACAGGCTGAGGTGCTTAATAAGAAAAGGTCGACAACGAGCTGGCAGCTGGGACAGTTAATTTGAGTAGCTGGGAGGTAGGATCTTGTCCTAGGATACAGGAAGGTCGGATCAGAGACTGCTGAGACAAGTGAGACCTCCGCAAGTATGTGAGACCACTGGTGCAGGGCACTGGAAGAAATCTAAGAGCTGACAGGAGTTCCTCCATAGCAAAAGAGAAGCAGTAGACATTTTGATTTTATGCTCTCCATGTTGCAGTCTCATTAGCAAACTAGGGGCGCATGTACTGTATGGAATTTAACTAAAAATTGTACCAAAAGTTTCAGATTACCCTGCTCAAAAAGCAGCTATCAATTCACTTTGAAACAGAATGTATTGAGTGAGGTTATGCAGGTTTTGTCCTCAGCCTAATGCCAATCCATGGTTTCCTTAATACTTGATTATATTTTCAGGTGACACAAACATGAGAGTGCTTTGGAGGGCAAGATTAGAATTCAAAATGTTTATGATAAATAGAGGGAAAAATAAGAAGCAATTAGTGAGGAACTGTATGGACAGGTGCAATAGCAAATACAGCAGTGGTAATCAGCTGACACATACAGAAAAAAACTTGAGGAGACAACATTAGATAACACTTAATCGGGGGGGGGGGCGGGGGGCGGGGAAAGGAGGCTATAGGGGATTCTAACCTGAACCTGTGCCAAAAGTATCAGTCTGTTGCAAAAAATGCAGACATCGTACGTGAATATGATGAGCAAGTAAAAGTACAAACCGATCCTGTTTGGAGTTGGCAAGAGTCCAGCTGGAATACTGAGCAGAGTATTGGACATTCATTTCAAGTAAAATGTTGGCCAGAGGAGCCAAACAAAACCAATCATAAATCTCAAAATCATGACTACTTTGAAAAGAAATATTGAATGACCTGGCTTACCTTAAGCCATGGGTAAGGCTTAGGAAGTGAAGGAAGAGGGGAAGAGGAAAGCATACATGTGTATTTATATACAGTTATATACATACTCGTGCAGATACAGGCTACCGCAAAGAGAAAGGAAAAATCAGTTTTCTGCCTCCACAGTCAAAAGGACCAAAAGTCACACAGCAGGGAAAAAATCAAGTGATACATTAGTAAAAATATTCATATGTCATTAATAACAAAATAGACTGTCTGGTGATATTATCGTCTCCTTTACTGGCCATCTTTAGAAAAAGGCAAGGCAAACATATGCCAGAATTGACATAGGCTTAATTGTTTAAGTCTTGGGGAGGAAATGGAATAGAGTTTCTTGAGGCCCCCACTTCTGCTGAGCATAGAAATCTCCTTACAACTAGAGTTAGGTGCGCGCTCCATTTTTCTATTGCTACCAGATGTATGGTTGTTCCTAGGGAACTTTTGTCTGTAGCAATATTAATCACTTATTAGGATTAAAGATTTTCAGGTAAGAAAAATGAATGGTTTGCTGTTATATGAGAATTAACAAAACCAAACCAACAAAATACATATTGTTAGAGTGTCCTGCATGTCTTTCCATTAAAAATATTACAAAATTTACTTGGAATAGAAAAATTAATAAACTTCAGAAATAAAAGAACATCTCTGCAAAAAATACAAGTAGGTTTATAGAATCTAAACCCTAGGTTTGACCCTTAAAATATGCCTTGATATAAATTATATAGTTAAGTTAACAATTTATTAATAGACCATGTGCGCTACAAAAGAGGGAGTGAAAACAGGGTACAAAGATATTACATTTCTACAAGTATGATTATGTAGCTTTAAAGCTCAGATACCAACATTGGAAAGCTGTAGAATTCTAGTTGTCATCTGTTACTCCAGCAGTTCCAATAAAACCAGACAACGCTTTTTTCTTTTTCCTTAAAACCTGTATTCTTCCCCCTTTCACTCCACCCCCAACACAGTTTTTCTGCTTTCTGCTTCTTACTTTTGGCTGTAAATGTAATGTTTCTGAGATCTCTAGCCCTCTGTCAAATTCAGTTGACATTGCAATTGGTATTACAATAGTCAACTGACAGCTAGACTTTTCAGTAAAAAAGTGCTGGAAAGAGACATAAATGTATGCACAATGGAGCATGTTCCTGAAGTGTCCTTCCATTGGAAAAGCCAGTTAAAAACGTAACTGGGCTGTGAAGTTTTCAGTTTAAGAAATTCATATGTCCCACCTACATTAGTCTTGCAACATAAATAGTTAAAATGGAGAAATTCAGGCAGTCAGAAAATTAGATTGCAATTACTTATATTTATTTAAAGGATGAGTATAGAATACATCAGCTTTTGTGTATGTCAAGTTTAATGAACCTTTTCAGTGAGGGATATTTGTACATACCACATTATTTTTCATGCAATTCTTTGCACTGATTAAGAAGATATTATTCTTCCCTCTGTAGTCTGGTGTCTCAGTCATCCAATGAGGCTTAGCATGGGTTTGCATTTTTTCCATGGATGGATTCACATGAGTTAGTAGAGATTAGGCATTTTCTTTTATATGTCTTCTCCAGAAAAGAGCAAAGGGAAGGTTGTTGGGTGCATGCATGTAACTTTTGTTTCTGTAATTAAGGAACTTTTACGTCACCTAAATGTTACATCTGTGACTCCTTTGAATTCCCAGTGGCTGTGTAGATCTTAAGGAGATGATCTCACTCCAGAAGCAAAGTGTTTTGCCATTTTTGGGGAGAAAGGTTTTTCTCGCAAATACCACCAACAGATGAAGCTATAAATCTTGTAACATGTAAATCAAAGTGGAAGCATTTTCACAAAGTTTTTCACTATTATGAAATGCTTGTCTTTAGTCACGGAAATATTGACAATGAAAACTTCAAAAAGTACAAAAATGGATAATGGAAACCAGAAGCTGTTCTCCTGCCTTCACTGTTATTTATCAAATACCCTTCTCCGTCATTTCAAACCAAAACCCACAGTTGTCGTCTCTCACTCATTAAAATAAACAAAATAGTAATTGGAGAGGATACAGTTTTAAATACAATTTTGAAATACAATTTTAAATACAATTTTGAGGTGATAGTAAGTAGAGAAGACACATATTCCTTTGGGACTATGAAGTAAAAATTTTCCTAGTCTCAGAAGTTATGAGCTACAATTTATCCATCCTTTACTTATTTCTTCTGTGATTAAAATCAGGAGATCTTGACATGCCAGTATTACAAGTCTTAGGGAACTAGAAAGAGGGTTAAGCAAGTGAACTGTTCTGTGCAAAGCCACCTAAGATGGCAAACTAGAATATCAAAGTCAGAAATTTAGTTGCAACTATATTACCTAATAAAATGTCCAAGGTCCATCACCTGTCCCTAAGTGCGAGTGGCATGGAACAGAGCACATCTTCACAGCTAAGCTGCCTTATCAGCCAGTCTATATGACCTCCTGGGAAAGATGCACAGACCATGCTGTTTCCTAGACAGTGCTCAAGCTTTACCAGTGCTTGTTGGCATGAGGCAGAAACTGAGCCAAGGAGCATGTCATGCTTTTAAGCAGAACTGATGATCACAGGGTAGTGCTGAAGTGCCTGGATCTGTTAATTTATTGGTGTAGTCATAGCCCTTTTGTCCCAGTACAAAGCATTAGGTATTAGGTTACCTTACCTCAAAACTAATCCTATAACGTAATATCAATACATAGTTCATATATCAGAGTTCTGGTCTGTAACTAGAATTTGCAGGTATAGAAGTATTACCTGAATTTAGAAGTTTCCACAGCTTGAGAAAGTTTCTCTGAACCTGGCTTTTATGTTGGACATAATGTAATAGATGGAAATTTTCTTTTCACTGGAAGTTTTCACTTATGTGACATGTCTATTCTATTCTCACAAATCAAAAGAAGTATCGGGGGGATATTTTTTTTTTTTGGTTGGTGGGGTTTTTTTTCTGTGGTGAAGGGAATGCTTTGCATTACTCCTGGTAAAAGAAACTAACAAATAAAAACACAACACAGTGCAGCTTTATGTCAGATTTTGTTTCAAATATGTAGTAAATCTGAGGCATGATACTCATTATTAAGCTTGATTTTTGTTTCAGTTTAGTGGTAGTTCAATTGTAGAAGAAAATATGAAAAAAAAATCCCAAAGATCAGATTGTGAAGCACACCTAGCATCTTTTAAGACAAGTCTTTAAGCAAATTTCTCTTTGAAAGAAGAACATGCCACTTACTGAACAGATTGACTGTTCCTCCTCACATTGCCCACTTATATTTACACTAAGGTGACCTTACTATACTGTTTCCTTGATGACCAATATCCCTGTGATGATGGTCACAGCAGTGACCTTTGAACCTGAGGTTGGTTGACGAACCTGTAAAGCCAGCTTGATCTCCTCCACAGCATTTGTCCCATTAGTCTTTTATTTGTAATTCTGTTGTCTTGGCACAAGCTTTCATTTTGTCTTGATATGATGTTGAGTTTGTATTTTATATTAGACTAATTTTATACATTGCAGTTGGCAAGGAAAACAAGTCTTGAGAGATAGAGAGGTCACACAAGTCATAGGGGGATGGAGGAACAGGAATGCTGCATTGGGTTGCTGGTTTGAGTTGAATCAACTAAGTTATCAATCATAGATTTCAGTGACACTGGTCCACTAAATAAATACTTCCTGTGACATGACTGAATTTGGTTCACCACAAGCAAAATTTGAACAGTGAAACTGAAAAAAGAGCCACCATGGACAATTACAATTTTGCATGGACCAATAGGAGACATTTACATGGGAGATTATAGCCTGAACAAGAATTTTTGGACTGGGTGAACATAAAGCAAAAGATCAGATTTAAAAATATTCACTCAAAATGCATGACAGTATTGAATTTGCTAGTAAACATATAACACTAGAGCTATTCTGGCAAGCACTGCCAGCCAACACATGATAGAACTTCTCTTCAAAAAAAGTCAGTCACTTCCTGAATAAAATGCATTACTTGGACAAAATTATTTTTGGCTATTATATTTGCCTTATTTTATGAAGGTCTAGACTGTATAGTTTTGTGAGGTGTGCAATTCTTTCCACATTTTTAAAAAAAGATAGTTCAGCTTGCAAAACTTATGAGCATGGATCATGGTTAAGAGAGAGACGGGAGACCAAAGAGTCCTGTTGTAGGTACCAGCTGCAGGGTGATAGTGTTGACGTCAATAAGAACAGGAAACTGCTAAAGCAGAACACCACAGATTTAGAAATTAAATCCATATGAATAAATCCGTGCAGTCTTGAACAACAGATGAGACACAAGAAGCCTAAAATATGAACGGCAAATCTTTGGGATGAAAATGGGAGGTCTTTTCTTCATATTATCATTACCTGAGATCACTCTGGGGGGGGGGGGGGGGGGGGGGGGGGGGGGGGGGGGGGGGGGGGGGGGGGGGGGGGGGGGGGGGGGGGGGGGG
>JAVJGI010000062.1:2843503-2879915 GCA_035590275.1 Ibycter americanus
ACTCTGCCCCCACCCCCCACCCCCCAAAAAAAAGATTAAAAAAAAAAAAGACAAGGAAACAAGCTGGCAATATGCAGGTTGTTTGGAAAATGTAATGCACAATGAAGTAGTCCACAGAAACAAACAATAAATAAATGCTTAGATTTTCAGCCAAAAGGCAAATGAGTTAAAAATATCAAAAGGACATCCAGTTTAAGGAAAGACTGAGCAAGTATGTTGAAAACCAGCAGGGAGGACAAGGAGAAAGAAGGAGTATGGGTTGAAAGATGCTGTTTAGAGGCATCTCAGACAGCGGTTTCAGTGCATGAAAATGACAGGAACTGGTTTGGAAGTAGTCCAGATCAACTTGGCAAAAACAAATTTGAGACAACCACTATAATCAGCATGTGAAGTGAGCTTAGAACTGAAAGGCAGGGCATTCCTAAGGTGCAGGGGTAAACCTAAAAGGGGAAAGCTTAGGGGAAGAGTATTTGAATGTTAAAAGCCAAGAAACAGCAAAAAGGTCCAAATGAGCAAGAAGTGCTGAAAGACTGAACTCTGCAAGAGCAGAATTGAAGGGGTCTCAGGAAAAATTAAATGCACCTTTCTGAATTAATGTAAGCACAGAAGATTATGAACTGTCTTACATGAATTATTACTCTGTAATATGAATGATTCATGAAGTAAAAAAGTCCTTTTTTAGCATACATACAGAAAAGAAGAGCTGACATAATGAAGCAACATGAGGGGTACTAAGCTGTTTTCAGGACAAAGCAGACACTAACATAGCTGTCGTGTGACTGTAGATGACCTCCTCTGAGACTGGACTAGCTGCTAACTTAAAGCACCTGACAGGTGGTTGGTTATTATTAAATGTATGTTCTTTTCTGTGCATCTAGGTAAAACTATTCTTTTTCTAATTGAATATCATCATTTTTTCCATAAAGAAATATGGTAGGTCTACTAATAAAAATAGCATACTCTCTTTAAGGGAAGAGAACCACTTTTGCTCTGATTCACCTACATTTATTTGCATTTCTGTATGTTATTTCAATAGCTTTAATGAAATTAGTCAAAAGCTCTTTCTGCTGCATCGCTTGGAGGGAAATGTAGGAACACAGAGGGAAGCACTGGGGCCCTGAGAACAGCAGGAATAGGAACAGAGCTTACATAGCAGGCTACAAGGCCCCAGGAGTGCCTCCTCATGAACGCAGCATGGCTGGTATTAAGCAGGTTGAGAGGCTGTCAGCTTGAAGAAGGAGTGAGCCTAGGGACAGTCACTTAAGTTAAATGCCAGAGAAGCCATTAGCAGAAAAGCTCTTGAGTTTATGCTGCCAGGAGTAAAGGAAAGATGGGAACTAATCCTTGCACAGATACCCTACAATGAGAACTTGACTTCCCGTAGATCTTTTATGCTTAGCAGGCACTGCTCCCTCAGCTTATCCATAAATATCCTTTCCCTCTTTATTTCCCCCTGCTCACTTGCATTCTTCCCTTGACCTTCACCCCATTGCAAAATGTCTCTTTCAGAGCCATGTAAGATCACACTGCCTGAGGAGTATTTAGAGAAGAAAAAAAAAAAGAAAAAACACATTTGTTGCAATAGACTGTATTTCTCCCCAGAAAACTAAAATAAGCCTGCCACTTCGTGTTCCACTATTATCCTTGTGAACGGCATTAGGAGAGTATCTAAAGGAAGAAGGGGTTAACAGATATCTGGCTGAGATCATTATTCTGAAATACATTTTTAATCAGTTAACCAGTGCAAAAAGATAAAACTGTTCATCTGTATGCACCATTACAGAAGAAAAATAGAACCCTTTTACTGTACTACACAGTGTTATGGGTCAGCTTCCAACTTCAAACACACACCTCCACTTTTCTTGAAAATTTCCAACACAACCACAAAGCCATATGTTTAGAGATTCACAGAAATACTCAGCTGGAATTAGAATGTGATCCTTAATACCTCAAGTACGTCAAACAAACTAGGATCATCCTGGCTAAATGCCATATGAAAATAAATCTGAACTGAGGTAAGACTGTATGTGTAGAGTACTTTCATATATTGGCATATGACAGATCTCACACCAAGGGTATGCTTATAGCAGGAGTTTACCCTACGTCCCTGTCTTTCGATTACAAAATAATGAGTTTTCACAAGCAATTCTCTGATGCAGCGAGAGTGAAAACTCGGTGATCGTTCATGTGAGTAATGGCTCACTTGCATGAGGGTGAGGTTTACAAACTAGCTTCTCTAATTTCTGATTTGTTAGCAAGAGCTATATGTGCAGAGTATCACCAGCTTAAAATACTTTTATCATCAGCTTAAATACATTTCCAATAAGTATAATTTCCTTCAAAAAATAGTCTGAAGGCTGCATTGCATTCTTGGTATGTGCAAAATATCATATTCTTGGGAGAAAATAAATAGGAATGCAATAATTGCTAAGCTGGTCAGATGAAAAGGGTATATAACTTAAAAAGCTGTCTCAAGTAATGTCCAGTAATCAGTGTTCTGGGAAAGAGCATGAGAATTAGCCAGCCTGAAAGTGGCCATTTCCTGGTATCGCATTTTAGCTTCCATCTAGACACAATTATAGCCTCTTTTGTTTGTTCAATTACAAAACTAGAAGTCTTAATTAAAAACAGTAAGAAGAAAATATTTCCCTTGTGTTTTGGTTGTTTGTCTTTTTTTTTTTTTTAATGGAGCATGTTTTCAGAACATAGAATTAACTAATTAGAGAAGTTTTATGTTTGGTTTCCCCTAATAAAGGTGGAAATTTTCATATTTTGAAATTTTGTTTCATTTCCAAATCATTCTGACACAAACAGACACATTGACAATGAACTGGAAGAGTGTTACTCACTGTGCTCTGCTTTCTGTCATTCAACTGGGAAAATGTATGCAGCCCAGCTAGGGTCTTCAGCTTGGAGAAAATCTCAAATTGGAATAGAGCAGGGAAATAGGGAGAAGTGATATGTCTAACACAAATATAAAGTCTTAACAAGCAGATAAAAACATGAGAAGATTGCCAATAATTTTTATTTTGTTTCTGTTAATTTAAATATTTTAGCTACTGTAAATTTGGCAGTGAAAAAAAAAGAGCATATATCTTAAATGTTCCAATTCTATTTCCAGCATTTTATATAGAAGATGTCAATCACTTCCATAGAACAAATGTTGTTCCAAAGGGCCTGGTCTTGTCAAATATGTTTTGATAAGGACATCTTCACTACTCTTTTTAGTCTTTGGTCCCAATGAGGCATAGGCAATTGTTAGTACACATCTACAAGAATGGAGCATGCAGTCTGCTCAAAAAAACAGACGTCACAGAAATTCCAGATCAAATGGGGAGGCATCATGAGTTTAGGCAGATAACCGAATGGGTTAGAATAGGATTCCTTGGCCCAGGAGAGGAGACGACCTCTCAGAACCTCCAGATGTTCCTTCCAAACTCAGCCATTCTGTGATTCTGAAGAAGGGACTGTGGGTAACAATTATGGACTTCGGGTTTTTCATAAGTTTAAGTTCTTTTGAATGTGTCAAATAACATGTAGAGTCAAATTCTATTTCAGACATCCAGCTACATATCCCTTGCTTTCCTGGCCTGGAGATCTTTTCCTTGTTCTGCCTCACCCTTGAATTCGCTAAGATGTTACAAAAAGTGAAATGGACCTCACAACCAATACAGATATTCTGAAGAAGATTGTAGAAGCACCAGAGTCTTTAAATAACAATGGTGCTTTAAGTGAACTCCAGCAGTCGTGTCAAATCAGAAGATAAGAAAAGGCATGCTGAATCAGAAAAAAGGTCACACAGTCCAGTTACAGAAAAAGTCCATGATTAACTACCCTTCTGCAGGATTTAACCTGCCATATTCCCACCGAGTGTATCGCAAGGTACACTATCTGATTCTCACAAGTAAAAAGCAAACTCCATCACGTAAGGGTTACTGAAAGACAACCACAATGCTCAGAAACTGTTCTTAAACGTGGCAAGTGCTTTTAGCAGTCTTACACAGATTTCATAATTTTCAGATATCAGGGAAAGAATTGTCAAGTTTGAATGTAAAGCTATATCAATATTTTCAACATCTACTAACTGATCTTTATTCAATTATAGTTCATCTTTTAGTTAAGACACTACATTTCTACTTAATTATTTCAGCTTCTGGCAGGCTTACAAACAGAAGAAACTTGTTCCAAGAAAATTCTACCAGTTCTTTCAGCAGTCAATATTTTCAGAGGGTTCAGGTTTTGCACGATTTTTCAGTCATCGGCTAATTATCAAAATACAGTAAAGGACAACAAACACTACTTAAATGTAATGATTTTTCATTTTAGAAAGGTCATCTAAACAAAATATAATCCTGATCTCATATAACGTAGGCTTCATCCTTGTATCCCATTAGATGTGAGATTGAAGAATGAATGAGCAGAAAATATGTATTTTGAATAAAAGGCTAATTTGCTAAAAGCAAAAAGACACAATATTCACACTGTCATTAATGCAGAAATAACATTCACAACGAATACTAACAATATATTTTGTTTAAGAAACAGTTAAATACTAAATACAGACAATTACCTTTTCTGTAACTGACATTTTACAAGTGGATACAATATGACTAATTAAATAACAGGATATATTTGGAAAGAGAGAAATATAATTTGCAAAGTAAAGGCATAAGCATATAAACAGGATAGTATGGAGAAATCCCAGCTAATTTAAAGAAACAGTTGTGGCTACATAATGAAGACTACTGAGTTGAGGTAAATCTGCCTTAAACCAAGAAACTTCATTTCCAGTCCAAGGGAGTTTAATCCTGAGGCAAGGTAATCTCTTCCCAGAATAGTCCTTCATTTGCACGCTGTTGCCCTGAGGCATTTATCTCCAGTCTTTTGTCTTGGGATTCCCCATTTTGTGTTACCTCACTGGTGTATTCCTCTCCTCAGTCTCAATTTACAGAAATAACAATATAATAAATATTACTTAAAGTAAGAGAATCAATAGCAGTTGATAGAGTGTAAGATTGGATACCAACAAGCTGTAAAGTGTAGTCTCAATTATTCCACAGATTTGATATTATGTAAATCTTAGAAGTCAAGTGCTTCAAATTTTCCTTTTTACATGGAGTTAATGCCTCAGATAATTCCGTGAAGAATAACTGGAGTGTTCGGACTGACAGAAATCTGATTTCTTTTTTTATTAGCCTGAATTTTATTTAAACATTAGAGTTCCAATCATTCCAAAGGCTTAAAGGAGAGGACAGAAAACTCACCAAGCTCCTCATGATTTTTCCTTTTGAAGTACCTAATTTACTTTTTTTTTTTTGCAATGCACCAAATAGCTAAAAAACTGACTAAGCCCCAGCTTTATGCTGCTGTACACACAGCTGAAAACTGTTTTTGAACTGTGAGATGAAACGATGAAGGACAATTAAATAATTATGGTTTTTATGATACCACACTGATCACCTCACAACATGACAGTTGGCTGTAGAAATAGACATTGTGCACTCTGTCATGACCAAAAACGTACTGGCCTCAGTACGCCAGCTCTCTGTGAGAAGAATACTATTTTTCAGTGACAGTAAATGATGTGCAATGTCTAAAATTATAAAGCAATTTTTACATTTTCAGTTACATACAGCATTTGACAATTAACACTTTGTTAATCATCAAGTTTCTAAGTTTATTTGACTTCTAAAGCAAATAGGTTACCCGTTACCTAAGGGAAATGATTTATCAGCTGAATCTCTAGTCATTCTCCAATTTTTATATCTGGCTTACTAGTGTGTACTCCTGGCAGTTAATTCACTCACCTCAGCCAAATTAAGTGACTTTTTCCTACGTTGCTTGGCTTCTTTGCAGACAAGGCCCCCAAGTGGTTCTGATTTCAAACATCCTTCTAATATATTTCTTTTTTTGTTGGTGTTGGTGGGTTTTTTTTTTCTTTTTTCTTTTCCATCTCAGAATTTTTCGTACTTAATTTGGGCAGTTATATTGACTCTATCCTTTTTTAATTACTTTTTTCCGCTGTTACCTGCCCATGTCCATTATAAAGCATTATATCCCAGTGTATCAAAGCACTGAAAATCATTAGTTGAGTCAGCTTCCGAAATAGTAGGTATCAGAAGCAGAATTTTACAAAATCCCATATCTTGCTTGGCATTCATAGATTGGCAAAACATTTATGTACTTCAAGCCAGATGTAGGCATCGTTTTTCCCCACCGTGTGGCCCACTGTGATACAAAGTCTACACCTCTGTTCTCTAAACAGCATGTCTTGCTTCTGGAAAAGCTTAGAAATTACATCAACAGTAGCACAGTCAGAAGCCCTCCTCGTTAGTAATATCCAAAAAAGTACCTTCTGGACAGTCTCCATCTTCCAGCACACCAGACCATGTCACTGCTGTTCTTTAGACTTACCAGCACTACCCACCCACCTCCCCAACAGCTACCTACTCCATCCACAGCTGATTGACCGTCTTCTACTTAGCCCCAAACTAGAACATGATGAACGTGCTTGTAGGTGAGGAAACTGGTGACTTTTACCTGTGAGAATGATTCATTCAGGAGCTAGTTTTGTAGCCCAGACCTCATGGTTTTGTCATACAACCAGAAGACTAATCTGCCAATTTTCACCTTCACAAAAAACGTTTATGCATTTCATAGCTGCCTATGTGACAGATGCTGCGATTTCCCTGACTCCATCTGTTTCTGCTGCTGAGTTGGACGCCCACTAGTGCTAAGAGGTGTCAGGTTTCTCATCAGAGAAGTTGTCCTTACCACAGTAGTATGCAGAAGTCACATGGGATGAAATCATCTGAAAACTTTTTTACTCTGATGCACAGAGCAATTGTTCCAGACATGCAAGTAACCACCTCTCCGGAAGGCAAACTTCAAAATTCATTCCTTTCCTGCAGAACTGGCAGGTGACTAGTTGTGTGTTTTTCCTCTCTGTAGCCTTACTACAGCAGCTGGAACCGCATGTAATACTGCGTCATGTCAAGGTAATTGAGTTATTCATTGCGGGTCAGATTATCTGATGAATTTCAGCATCTTTTGCAAAATAAGTTGTTCAAGGATGCATTAGATGAACAGATCTAATTTCAGGTACAGGTGTTCTATAAATTTTATTCTTTTCCCTCTCTTTGAGAAGCTCACAGTCTAATAACTCCATACTTGAAAGGTAAATCTATGACGCACCTTAAACATCACAATTTAACTACATGTGTATATACCGAAGTAAGGCAAAGGACTCCCATGAAAGAAGTGGTAGATAACACACTTAAACTTGTCTAAACCTTTGACTGCTTAAGCATTCTGCAGGCCTTCTGTATTCAAGACAGTGTATTATTTTATTATTCATTAGCATTAATATGGGACTAGATCCAGCAAAGGACTGAGGCACCAAATGTTGCCTAATTGCCTCCTCTTCATCAGATGAAGTAAATTGAATTCAAACAGGCAAAGTATTACAACTAGTTGCGACCAGGACACAGACCATCATCCAGCCTAATCATCGTAAAAAGACAAACATACAGAAATGAATAGAAGTTTTTCTGAAGGAGGTAGTATGAGGCAAAGATAATGAGTGTGGAAACGATTTGCATTCTGAATTAACAGCCCATGTTAAGAGTATGCTTGCAGTTTGTTCAAGGAGGTTTAATCAGAAAAGCAAACTGTAAGCAACCTAACAAGGAATTTATTGCCATGTTCTCTAAAAGAATCAAAGCCTTTTGGTTGTGAAACATGTTTTCAAAAAGTAAAAGGGGGAAAATCTAGATTTTAATGGAAAGAGGGACATCTAAAGTGTTGTATGTTGAGGAACAACTAATAAAAGAGATGTAAAAAGGATCTCTGAATTGTTTTCAATTTACAAGGAAGGTAACTCAATTAAGTGGTCTTGGCCTAAAATTTCAGTTACGTTAATTCGTCTCTCAGCTTGGGAACAACTTATGAATTCAAATATTTCAAATTTCTGTTTCAGATTGATTCATTTCAGATACTCTTTAGCAATAAAAATGCATAAACTGAATACTTTTTTATTCTGCTGCCCCTGTAGAAAAACTACATCACAAACACTTTAGTATTTTAAAAAAGTAAGGTAATAAATGTATTCTAAAATTTATAAATTTTAAAGACCATTAATTCATTACAAACAAGATTCAATATTTATGTGATTTTTAATCAGATAAAAAATATTGTACATTTTAAGTTTTACATTTTTGAAGTTTTGCTTCATTTTTAAGGAAGAATGAGAATGTAACCAGGAATGAGCACTTGTGCATGTACTCACCTTTCACTTCAGTCTAAAAAGCAGCTCTTCATATTGCACTTTTTGGTTGAACATTGTTTAAGAAGAAGAAAGTAAAAACTTTATTATCAAGGGGAAAATAATGCACATTTCAAGAGACTTTATAGCTTAATATCTTATTTGACAATTAGATAAAGGTTATTTCATCATGTACAAAAGAATACCCTTCCTTATTATACATTAAATTTGAGGTATTATAAAGTTTTCATACATCCAAATCAAAGGAATATTAAAGTATAAATTTGCTAGCTAGTGAAAACTGTAGTAAGTAAATAAGATTCTGAATGACTTTAAAGGGAAAGATGGAACTAAAATACCATGCAATATTTTTCAATTTACTTCGTGGAATAGGACTTCTGATAGATATTTTACTAAGAAGTCATAAAGTCTTCTGTCCTCAGTTGTTTTCCTGTAGTGTCCTGGAAGCTGAGATTTCACATTTCCTCCAAACAAATTATCAGTTATGGAGCAAAATACAGACTGAAATATCCAGTGAAAGGACTTAAACACCTAGAAGATGGTCAAAGTGCACAAACAGAAATACAGGAAATTCCACTTAGAATAAAAAAAAAAAAGACAAAAAATATTTTTATTGTGAGGGTGGTTAAATACTACAACAGGCTGCCCAAAGATGAGGTTGTGGACTCTCCATCCTTGGAGATATATAAGCTAAAAGCCCTTCGCTACTCAGATCAGTTCCTCACCTTTTAATTCCTATGGATACAGACAACAGGGTCTTTCCCTAAGCAAATTTATTACATACTAGTCTGTTGCCATTCCTCCTCTCATATCAAGACTTAATGATTCACTCCTTTCAAGTGTTTTTCCTGTATCTTGTCTTTTCTAAACTTCTGATCATTCTTACAATCCTCTGGATTGTGCCTAATTAAGACCATTTGTGGGCAGTGGAAGTATTGGTTTGTGTCTTACATATAAGTTCCCTATTTATGTATCACAGAATTTTTTTTTTTTTTTTTTTTTTTTTTTTCAACTGTGTGGCATTGTTGACTGATGATAAGTTTAGGAATTAAAGTATCTCCTGGACTGCATTTTGCAGAACTGTTTTGACAATCGTTCCACATATTACAAGTGCAGATTATTCTTACTAAATGTAGTACCTTCCTTTTGTTCTTACTAATTTTTTTTCTTATTTTTCAAGAATTTATGCAGCTTGTCATGGTCATTTCAAATTATATTCTTGCCTTCCAAAGTATTGTAACTTTTCCAGCTTGTTATCATTAAATAAATGGACTCCCGATTATTGTCAAAAAAAGAAATGGTATTAGACCCAAAACAGACATCCGCACATCCCAGCTTCATAAAGACTTTGACAGTGAACGGCACACACCTATACTTTCTTTTCTGGTGCTCTGTCCACCCATTTTACAATAGTTTCATCATACCATATTTAACCTACTTCTATTATGATGTCACCTAAAACTGTATTTGAAACCTTAGAACGACCAAGAAAAACTACATATTTCACTTTTCTCTATCCCACAAGGAATAGTTGGAAATTGTATTGATTTAACATGATTGTTCTTAACAGATCTATGTTGGCTGTTACTTACTGCATTATTATCATCTAAATGCTTACAAATAGATTGTTTGATTTTTATTCCAAAGCCTGAAATACAGTATAGACATTTCATCTTACCACCTGAGGTTAAGCACCACATTTTTTTCCAGTTCTCTGATATTTCAGTTGTCCCTCTTCATTTCCCAAAGATGACTATTAACTAGTCTGAAATTATTTCACCCAGCTCCCTAAAGGCAAAGTCAATTCAAATTCTAGTTTATCTAAGGTGATTTTAACGTAAAGTTTTTCCTGTTATAACATGAAATTTCACCCTTATATGATTGGTTTCAATTGTTAGTCATATGCCACAGGTAAACTTCATAAGAGAGAAAAAAGTGCAAAAGACAATGGCACTTCTGGTGTTCTCAGTGTTTTTTCATATTCACTTTCCACCCTGCTAACCAATTGACCAATTCCTCTTACTGCTAATGTACTGACTCAAAATATTTTTATCTTCCTTTAAAATTCTGGTACGATGTAACCTGCAATTTCCAAATGTATTTCCATTTTTTATTTGAGCTTTTCCTCCTCCTGGATAAAAACTTAGGATTCCAAAGTTCTGTGTTGCTCCTTTAAAATCAGTGAAAGGATGCAGATTTAGACCATAACATCATATTCATCTCGCCTAACATTAGCTATTGAGAAGTCAGGCTTCTCTAGGATACTTCCATATGTTCTTCCTACAATAAATGATGAGGAGTAGATTGAGATGAGGAGATAATCTTATGACACATCCCATCCTAAATTTGGTCTCTGAGATAGGGAGGATAAATTGTCCTTTGGAAATGTTCATCGCTGTTGCTAGTCACAAACTGTGTTCATCACACCCACAACATGGTTCTGAACTTCAGCAAATGTGAGGGATCCAGATCCAGTGTTTTGTTTCTATGCTAGCTGTGCAACTGTCATGAAATTATCTTAAACTGCCTTACAAATATTAGTTAACTTAGGTCACAATATCTCTGTGAAAGAAGGAAATAAAGACTGAAGAACCCATCTGTTCTCCATCATGAAACAATGCTACCCAGAACTTTATGACAAGATATATTTTGCATCTAACTCAATATGTAAACAGAATACTGGATTAGGAGAGGTGGTCAGAAATTACCTGAAATAAAATAAGAAAGGCCCGAAATAAAACATAATTACGATTTAAATTTTAACTATGTTCTGAAGAATGTAATCTGTGATTTCTAATGCAAAACTACTTTTGGGATTTTGTTTTTCTGCTACTTCTTCAGCTAGGCAGTTCTAACACTGCACAAGCACTTGGTATAATTTTTTTAAAGCATTTTTGTTTTAATGCCTGTATTTTCATAGGTACTCACTCCATGTCACTAATAAAGTAGTTAGAAATTAACTGCTTTGGTGAACTTGTCTTCTTGGTTCATGCAGATATAAGATGTGCATACTGTATCACCAGTATAAATTTTTGTCATATCTGGATGATCCTTACAGAACCTTCACACTTCAGACATCACATTTTGCTTTTCAGAAATAAAGAAACAGAAAAGCAAAAGACTATGTCCATTCCTACCATTTCTGAATGCTCACTAGTAAAGAAACATGGCATATAATTCTCTAAACAGGTAAATTACAAAGTGTGTCAGAGTACAAAATAAATAATTGCGAAGTGTAGAACAATGTATTTGCTGCTGAGTGTTATGATGAAACTCCTGATATGACGACCTAGTTGTTGTTGACATAGCTGTCTTATCTAAGCTAAGATTTTATTAAAATATGTTACTTCTGTCTGTTCTGCTGATTAATAATGCTTTCAAAGGGTTCATGCTTAGGAAGTGGCTTTTTACAACAGAAAGGCATGTACATATATATTCTATAACCTATAAAAAATTCTATAACCTATTTAAATAGGTTATATCCTGGCCTTAAAAAAAGCCAGAAGAGGCCTCTGGCTATGTACTCAAGACCTGTTCAAATCCCTTCTTTTCCTGCAGCTACCTGAGTCCAAGGGCAGCCAGTGGCAAGGTAGGGTACACATCTGATAATCTTGAGAGTCCAAGTCTGGCTGTAGTATGTTTTAGAAAAAAAGGCTTGAAGCATTATGAATGGTGACTCAGCTCAGTCTAAATGTGGATCAAACCTTCTGAAATTTGCATTGTCTTCAGCAGGATGGTCACATTAAGGAAGAAGGCAACGGTCTTCGTATAATCTCCTGAACTTCATCCTCAGGAGAAAGGGACTGAATTTTTCATATTGTCAGCTTGGGGCACAATTTAGTGGGATGAGTATCTTTCATGGTGTAGAAAACAGGCCTAGTCTTTCAATTGTCCATGCAATGGGACCTATTGGAGCTTACTCTAGCTTCCCTCACCCTTTGTCCATGTGCCATGTACCATGGTTTCTGTTGCTGCCATTTCACCCAGGCACCAGGCAGAAGCCAATATATCCAATGGGCACTGGCATTCACTGTGTGCATTCACCTGTGTTTCAGAACAAAGCACTGGTGAATATCCTGAACTGCTGAAGTTAAATGCACTAGAACTCATGAGTCAAAACTTTCCATCTTCACTTCTGTAAAATGAGATGATAAAACATTTAAGTTTCTGATGTGTTCCACAAGGCTTAATTGGTGTTTGCAAAGTGCTTTCAGATACTATGATTTAAACAAAGTTTCATATGTATTTCACTATGTGTTATTATCTCAGTGAGCTTTCTTGAATTTTATGTATGGGAATATTTTCTTAGAGTCCTGGCACAGAATATATAGAAAAACCCAGATCAAATATAATAAACTTTTAAAAATACAAACTGTAGTGGGTGTTCAGAACATCAAATGATGGCAGAATTTAGACTCCAGCTTGAAGATGATAAACATATGTACAGATTTTTAGAAGGAGGCTTCATATTTCAGAAAGAAATGCTTAGACATCAAACCCAAACAAGCAGAAAACTCAGTTAACTGATCTGCTTGTTGAAATGGTGGATCTGAAATGGTATGTGTCTGTCCACCCACTATTGTACAAGCACTCAAGATACTAGTCACGAAAGTATTTATACCATCATGAGCTCTGTCTTTTAACCACCCACATTTGTCTTTTAGGTTCTCACCTGTCAACGATGTAATTCACACCTTCACTTATAGCCCTGACCTAAAGCCAAGAATAATATGAAAGTAACATTTTTTTTATTTCATTATTTCTCCTTAGGATTTATTTGCCTCTGTGTTTTTTCGAGAATGTTTTTGTGAAATTATTCCTGCAACAGTATTCTTAAGAAAACCAAGATTTCTGAGAAAAAGGAAAAGTAATTATGTTTAAAATATTCCTTAGGAAATAAACTGAGCAAACTTTCTTTTGACTTGCAGACTGAAAGACAGCAGATAATTTTTATTCCTGTTTACAGCATGGTTCCTGCTTTGCACTGATTCTGCATGAGGACTTTTCAACAATGAAAGTAGCTGCTTCACCCTAAAGAGTTTTGGTCTACACTTCAGTACATGGTAACTATCAGGATCCTTTGTTCACTTGTCCAAATTAATTTGCTTTCCAACTGACCCTTTTCCAAGTCTCTAGAGAATCTTTTATATTCTGTATGTTCAGACATCCTTTTCATAGCTGTTCAACTATCGAATTAATTAGATCAGAGGTAGGAAATTTTGTTAACATTTACACAAAGGGATCATTAATTAGGACGGAGGTTTTTTGGAAAGAAGGCTTCTTGATAACTGCCCCTTAATTATGCTCTTGAACTTTATCCTAACCTTTCAGTCCTCAACATTGGTATTCACAGATTATGATATCATAAAGAAACATTGAGATTATCCAGTCTGGCCTAAGTTAGGATTCTTCCATGAATTGATTTTTGAACTATTACAGCAGGTATTAACTGTAGTCTGAAAAGTGTTAATGGTCAACACGGCTAAATCAGGTCATTTAAAGATGATTCTCAGACCATATACAGTATTGTGGGAAAATAAATTTATAAATAGTGTCCTTAACATACTGCAATAGACAAGAAACCTGTTATTTGGCTATAAAAGCTCAGTAACTTCTGAACCTCAGTTTAAAAAAAAAGCCTTGCTTTAAAAATTTGGAGTCATGCAGCATCTACCATAAAATTGAGAAAGTTAGTGCACTAATCAGTTACTCCATTGATTATTCTGCTGCTGTCACTGTTAAAAAACCTTTATCTTGTTTCTAGTGCAAATGCACATAGTTTTAACTTCCAATCATAGGCAAAAAGACCTAGTGATTTCTAATTATGTTAAATTTAGCAATTGGCTATGAGCATGTTCTTATATCTCAAAGGAGTTAATTCAGATGTTCCAACTGAGTATGTGCCGTCTTAATTTTTGCTGAGTACATGGGTAGCTTGTGTACAACTCTTACATTGATCTCATTAATTTCTTTTATTATAAAATTTTTTTGACTCCAGATTCTTCTCAGCTGCTATGAAGATACAGAAATATGACTGCTACAAACTGCTCCAGAAAAGCGTATTACAGAATAAATTGCCATCTGGATTAACAGTGTGCACTGTGGGTTCACAGTCTTCACAGTAGGTTGGAGGCTCCATTGCTCAGTTAAATACATGCATAACAAGCATAGCATATCTTTGCCCTCTTATCCAATGTGTGCTAGTTCTAAGGTGAATCCAATCCATTATGACCACTTTCCACATTGTACAAGATGTCCTGTTACCACCCCTAACCTGGGATTGAGTGACAGCTATGAGAAAAAACTCTTAACTATATTACTTAGGGAAGAAACAACTCAATTGCTATTCCGCAACTGCCAAGCACATCATAGCTTTAAGAGTGGACAGCAATATGTCATAATATTAATGTATTTCTTGTAATAACTGTGCAGCCATTGAGGAGCCACATTTACTAATAGCAGCACAAGCACTTTGTCAATCACCACACACCGAGTCATCCACCAATCTTGATGGTTCCATGTCAACAAGGCTTCTTCAGAAAGGACACGTAAAGATTTGCTGTCACCATAAAAACACTTTTGCATGAATTACAAGCTATATGCTTGCTTACCAGTCATTCACTGTTGTCAGGTGATTTGAGAAGTCTGTCCTTTAAGTCTGACATGTGAAATATGAATACAGAAGGGAATAGCCCTAGAGTGAGCATACAAATAAAATAACACGAATCACACATGCTGTGAGTCCTCTGCACAAGGGCTTGTGATGTGGATCCATGGACACTTACATTACAGATAATGTAGTCCAGGTGAAATGTAATGTATTGGATTCAGTGTCTCAGTAGCCTGATACTCTGGGCTTTTAAAAGCAAGAAACAAGTTCAATATCCCCTTGGAAAATGTATATGCCCACCTTTTACATCCACACACCCATCCACTTCTAACACCGCAAGATGACAAGACACTGAAATTACATGTTACATTTTACTTTTTCAAAAGTTATATCTCACCTAGTACATAATCTTATTCATGTCTACATGTGCGAGCAAGTTGCACTTAAAACCTCATGAAAATATATCCAAATAGTATTTTAAATATGCCCACTTACTCTATAAATGGGAGCCCTAATAATATACAATTATCTAGACGTATATAGTTACTTATTTTGATTTCCTCCAAGCCTATTAATTACCTCTCAGATTTCAAATGCCTCACAGCTTCCCACAAAACCTTGCAGTCTCTCTATAGCACATTGCAGCATGAATGTCTCCTTTGGCACTTTCTTCATCTTCATTCTGCAGCTCCTAGCCTGCCGCTCCTGAGATTAGCTGGAAAACACTCTTCCTTCATGGTCTGCCTCCACAAGGGACTCAGCCTAAGATTTAGTTCACCGAACTTTGACTACAGTAACATCTACTCTAACTTAATAAGGATCCTTCTAAAGTCACTGGGTCGTGCAATCTTTCTAATTAAGATGGTGATATTAAGTCAGCTTGAACCACCTACTGGCAATGCCTATCACTCTATTGAGATGAGAGAGAGAATGGATGATGAGGCTCACAATACACGTGTATCAGTAAAAGAAAAGGACATGGACTGTTTTCTGACCTAAGCCCAACCAGTACAGCACATTTTTGAGTCCTCCATTCAGTTACACACAACCTCTTGCCTGCCAAAACAGGGGGGATGCCCCCAAACTGCTACTGGAATGATACCTGGCCTAGCCTGTCCCCCAGCAGTGCCTGAATATTGTCTAGGAAAGAAATAGTTGGCATGGGAAAACACTGTGCCAGGATCTGTGCTTAGATTTGGACACTATGGATGATTGCATGCCAGTGGTATGGCCCACATCCTGCTCTTCTGTGGTTTACCAGTATAGGTGTAACCTAAGCATGTGTAACAAAGCATCTTCTACAAAACTAAAAATTAATCAAATGAATACACATTCTGGTCTTGAATATATTCTGTATTAAAAGGGTAAATTATGGTAAAGGAATCAATGCTTCTGACATGTAAGAAAAAGAATTATTGAAACCTCACCACCCAATTCACCCACTGTGCTAAAGACATCACTTACAGAGCATTTAACCAAAACCTACATATCTGAGTAGTGTCTACACCAGAAGAGCCTTTGCCCCTGTAATCATGCCAGTTACCAGGGCTGGCACTGTAATCATGCCAGATAACTAGAATGGCAATGGTGCTACAGTAACTCTTTAACATAGACCGGGCTTTACTGACAAGCAAGCACTAAAAATAGATTTCTATATCCCAGACAAAATTAAGAAAGTTCCTCTTACAGATGATTAAACAGAAGTAAACTGTTTGAACCTGCATAGGGATTCTTATTCAAAACATAAAAATAAATTCTAAGATAGATTTGCCTCTGAAGGGCAATTGAGATACACCAAAGCTTATTTATATATTGTAATAAAATAAATGTTTTTATTATATGATTGCAATTTTTCTCATACACACCTACTGTTTGAATCTTTTTTTCTTTTCCTCTTGACACAGCTATAGATACCTTTTCTGAATAACTATTATGAAAATTATATTGTCTGATTAACAGATGTGTAGCTTCCCAATAACCTAAGAGCTCATTCTGTAATCACAGAAATAGTCTTTCTGAGAGCAATAGGGCTATTTGCATGAATAAAGACTTGCAGCCTCAGTCCCTAAATTTGTATTTATAGTATCTTTAAGTATAATAAAATTAAATTACAAATGAGTCACTGATTAAGTGTCCTTTCAAGTGCTATAAAATCTTGCATTCAGCTAAAGCTCCCTACTGTTCCTGCAATAAATAAGTGTTCAGAAAGATAACACTAGAGGGTTTAGTAGGCGTGCAGATGATGGGATCTGCTTTATCCCAGTTTTTGATGGAAAATGGCTTTTCAAGTTTACATATCATCTGAAAAGATATCCAGGGGCATCAAACTTCATTCTAGTTCCTCTTCAGACACTGCAATTACAGCTTTGGAAATAAGGTCTGGAAGGATTTGAGATCAGTTCTCCTCTGGCATGAAATAGGGGACAGTTGACAAAGCCACAAGCTCCACTGAAACAACAGGGTCTTGTCAGTTCATCTTAGTTACCATTAGTGACAAAGAAATATGGTAAGAAAAGAAAACTCCAAGGAGATTTGGATGGTGTTGTGAAAATATCTCAAAAGAAAAATGAGGTAGGCAGTGAGGACCATGATGCTATGCTGAAAAGGCTGCTGTCAGTAGTGGACTTGGTTAAAGCACAGGTGCTCCTTAGTTTCCTCTTTCTCCTCTATCAATTTCCTCCCTTCAAATATCTCTGTATTTCCTGCTCTGAAAATAGTCACCCACCCATCCCGTGTCTGAGACACTGTGTGTCTCTCATTTCTTTTGCCCAAAATATTGATCTTTTCCCCCTCACCTAGTGGGAGGTACGGAAAGACGGTGTTCCCATATACCCCCCATCACCACCCAGCTTTTTTTCCTGGCCCCCAACTGAAGCAGGCTTTGGGGAAGAAGCATGCTTGAGGACAAGAAGGAATGAAGTGTGTTTCATTCTTCTTAACCCCTGCCTTCTCCTGCTGGCTGAACGTCTGTCCCATACCCCCTAGACAGTTCCCAGCTGAGAAAACACTGGTCAGTTTTGTAACTGGTACTTTTTTCCATATTTAACCAAAACCTGTAGAGTTTCGATTTTTGTAACTTTAAACTGCATATCTGATTGGATCTTGTGTTCAAAATGTATCATGTTCTGTATAAGCAAATGGAAAAATCCCAGTATCTTAGGGTCTCAGTTTGTCCATAAGGCCAAAAAAAAATAAAATTGTTTCAGCTAATTATGAAAAAAAACCCACGATAAGTGTGCCTATATAAACGTTTCTCATATTAATTGGAAAAAACCCAACCTGCTTCAAAGGCTGAATGTTGAGAAAAGTATCTGCACAATGTAGAAAGTATACACCATGCATGCATGCATAGCAAACGTACATAAATCAAGCTAGAAACTTCTTCCTCTTCTGTTTGGAACCTTATAGTTTTAAAAACATAATACAAGTCTGAAATCTATAACTGGGATTTTTCGTTGGAGAGGGGGGAACTAGGCACACAAAAACTTATGAAGCTCTTTATTAAGAATGTGATGCAAGGCCTGTCATTATCATTTCAGACCCTGCCTGCAATTTTAGTGGTATTTAGATCATGCTACAAGAGCAGAATCACTGTATTTACTTAGTTCACATCAGGATGTTGTAGATCACTCTTCGAATTAGGACGCCAGGTGCCCACCAAAGCCACTCTATCGCTCCCCTCCTCAGCTGAAGAGGGGAGAGAAAATATAACAAAGGCCTCATGGGTCAAGATAAGAACAGGGGGAGATCATCATGGGCAAATCAGACTTGACTTGGGGAAATTAGTTTAATTTATTGCCAATCAAATCAAAGTAGAAGAATGAGAAATAAAACCAAATCTTAAATACACCCTTCCCCAACCTGTCCCTTCTTCATGGTCTCAACTTTACTCTCAATTTCTCTACCTCCTCCCTACCAGCAATGCAGGGGGATGGGAAACAGGAGTTGGAGTAGTTTCATCATACATTGTCTCTGCCACTCCTTCTCCTCAGGGGGAGGGCTCCTCACACTCTTTTTCTATTCCAGTGTGGGCTTCCTCCCACAGGGGACAGTTCTCCATTAATTTCTCCAACGTGAGTCCTTCCCATGGGCTACACTTCTTCACAAACTGTTCCAGCATGAGTTCCCCACAGGGTCCACAGGTCCTGCCAGGAGCCGGCTCCAGCACAGGCTTCCCATGGGGTCACAGCCTCCTTCGGGCATTCACCTGCTCTGGCATGGGGTCCTCCACAGGCTGCAGGTGGATATCTGCTCCACTATTAACCTCCATGGGCTTCAGGGGGAGAGTCTGCCTCACCATGGTCTTCACCACAGGCTGCAGAGGAATCTCTGCCACAGCGTGTGGAACACATCCTCTCCCTCCTTCTTCTCTGACCTTCATGTCTGCAGAGTCGTTGGTCTCATACACCTTCTCTCTGGCTGCAGTTGCACAGGTTTCTTTGCCCCTTCTTAAATATGTTATCCCAGAGGTGCTACCACCATCATTGATGGGCTCAACCTTGGCCAGCAGTGGGTCCATCTTGGAGCCAGTGGGCATTGGCTTTAGTGGACATGGGGGAAGCTTCTGGCAGCTTCTCACAGAAGCCACCCCTGTAGCTCCCCTGCTACCAAAACCTTGTCACATAAGCTCAATCCACTAACATTGCTAGACAAATACTTATGTATCTATACAAAAAAATATCTTATCTCATAAAGAATTGTGCAAATGGATAGTTGTTACTTGCTGAAGAAGTCCCACTGCCTCAAAAATTACTTCTGTAATATCAGAGCTCTGAGATGTGAAGGGGCTATTCCCCAAGGCTAGCAGGACTTAACACTTCACCATTTTTTAACTGGAAAAGTTGAGCAGGGAAGATTCAAAGAGTGACTTTCCTGTGGCTGAGAAGTGTTTTGCACTCCCAAAATTCAAGCAAGGTAAAAGCTAGAGAGGATGCTGCTCAACATCTCACCTTTAATTTTACCTTAAATCTCACTTCACTCCATCTTGGGATTGACATACGAGTGCAAGTAGATTACACTTGTCTGACTGAAACAGCTGTTTCCTGCTATTATTCAGCTTGCCTCTTGCAGAGGTGACCACTTGCAGATGGGAAGGCTGGTCCAACTCTAATGGTATTTCTTGAACAGCTTACCACTGGCATAGTAAGGCAAAAAGCCAGCTGTAAAATGATGCCATTCAGGAGCAGCCTTACATGGAGCCAGCTCTCCGAGCCATGGCGACAACACCCGCAACGAAAAGGGTAAGGCAGAGTGCTCCAAGACACTTCAGACACCTGAATTTAATTGTCCTGTGAGTCAATGCCCTCAATCGCCCTGAATATCCTTTGGACTTGTTGCTTTTATTACTCCATTTACACACTAAGCCATTTTCTATGTCCTGCTCTGAAACCCCTTGCCCATGCAATTTCTCTGGTGTTTCCACTTTCAGGCTTAGCAGCGACCACAAAATTTACTCTCTGCTATTTAACACCTCTAGCTAGACAGCAATTTGGCCATAGAAAGGAACAGTCAGTGTTTTATTCACCATTAAACACAGACACCTCTTAAACTGTTCACGGTGCATTTTTATTAAACAAAAGGCATATTATTGGCTTAGAGCCATTTCACATAAATATTTCTTGGTCAAGATCTAATAATGTAAAACATCCTAAAAAATATTAAAAGAATCGTATAACAAGATTTGTATGTCAGATCACATAAAACTGAGAAATTTAAGGTTGATTAGTTGGAAATTATTGTACTGTATGAACTGAATGTTGCTGAAATCTAAAAAAAATATAACATGAATATATAAGCAGAAGTTCTGATATCTGTTCCAGATGTATCCTTTTAGCCTGGTTTCTTGGTGCAGCAAGACTTATGCTGCCATGCTGTCTGTCCCACAAATAACTTCTGAAGTCACTCACCAATTTCAACCAATTTAATAAAGAACTTAACTTTTCAAAGCTCATATGATAATTGGGATCTGGATAAAGGAAAGAGCCCCAAATTACTGTCTCCCCTGAGGGAAAAGCAAATGCAACTTATCCCTTCACCTCCCTTGAGGGGAATCAGACATCTGTCCATTCAGTAATTCTATATTGGCAAGAAATCATCACAAAAATTGAACATCAAACCACCTATAGGAAGTAATAAAAAAAACCACCTAAATGAAGTTGAGGAGGAGGGAAATATGGTCTATGGCAAGAAGAAAGGATAAAATTCACAAGACAAAATTCAAATTAAAAAAGGCTTTGATATTTCCACTATCTGTTGAACAACTTTTTCCTTCAAAACTTTTTTCTTCTTTTTCTTTTCTTCTGTTAAACCCCATCAGCTTCTCTCACATATTTTTTTTGTAAAGAGAAGGGGTGAGTTTGCATTTACAAGCTAATAAACAGCAATCATCAAATAAGATGTACAAGATTAGGAGCTTCTTTTTGGGTGTGTATATGTCTTGCTATGAGTTATGGGAAGATCTTAACACATTAAATAACACAATATTAGAGATGCAAACTAGAATGAGGTTCAAGATGTCATTCATGGATATATTGAAACAGAATTTTAACTAAGTTGAATCTATTATGGTTTGTTGGATCAAAATGTCAAGTTGACTAAATTAAAATATGGAATATTTTTCTCGTAAAGATTAAGAATGGAACAACAGCCTTTGCAGCGTTTTGAGGACAAACACTGAAGATGTTTGTTGCAGGTTTGGGATACTTCCATGAGTCACTCTTGGAAGGGACAACAGGAATCTCCACCTCTTCAGTGGCACAGATACCGAATTGATTTCTAGATTGACCAGAAAATATTGGGTAATTACTGGGTTTATTACGCTTCTAGCAATAGCTGATATCCATCTCCAGTCTTAGTAAAAGACCTCAACAGAAAAAGCAGTGAAATGGTCTGAAAAGCAGGAAGTGAGTCACTGGCCACCGAATGACCTGGTTTTCCTCAAGAACTATTCCACAAGCTAAAACTAGTGCTGGAAGCTGTGCTGGAGAACAGAACCAAGTAGGTACTACATGTATCTACACATAGACAGTTAGGGAAGTTAAGAGAAATAATTAACAGCATACTAGGATGTGAATTTAAAACGCATCAGCACGCCACACAACCATTCAGTGTAGACCTTTAAATTATATCTATCATATTAAATTCAGTCATGTCTGGGAGTGTTTCCAGATGCTGGAACACAATTGTCTATATGAGTAAATACTTGAATGTTCCTCAGCGCTAATTTGGCTCATGCCAACTAGCACGGTCCACACCATGCCCGGAGATAGTTCATGAGCTTGTGCAGGCTAGCTCATTTTCAATAAATAGTTTACGTGTAACACCCTGTTCTGGAGCTAAGAGAGTTTGCTACCAGAGGTGTGGGCAGCATCATGCCAGTTGGCCTCAGCTTCCAAAAGTGCTGTCATCCACATATAATTCACTAATATAAACACAGCATTAGTGAGAACTATGAAGAATTTGTGTGTAGTAGCTACACCATCTTGAATAGTGAGTAGCTGGTCCCAGGCAGAGAAATCATTGTGTACATCCATTGTAGGAATTAATGAAAAGCAGGTGTTATTCCCAAGCTTGTTTCTTGCTCTGTGACTCTTCTTTGTATACAGGTCCTAAATAATGATGTCAGTATACACAATTTCAAGCATACATTGCCTTGCAATTTCTCATATTTCAAGAGAAAAGTAGTAATCAAGGATTTCTGCAGTAGTTTTTTAATGAAAACTGAAATATTCACTTAAAAATTATCTTCTCACTAGCAATCAGTAAACATGAAAAAAAAAGGCTTATCCAGTAAATTAGTCAGTACCAATTATTCTTCCACTCTGGTATTAATGACTCAACATCAGCTTGGCAGAAGATATTAAGCTGGGTCTCTCAGGGATCTATTCTGGCTTCAGTATTATTCAATATTTTCATTAATGACTTGGAGGCTAAAGTTGGGAATATGTTAATTGCATTTCTAGATAAATACAGTGCTGAAAGCAATCAAAATATCGTGGTGGTACAAGACAGATGTAAATGGCACAGCCTGTGTCTATGTCATCAGTGTAGAATGTGGCAGAAGCCTGATAACCATGACCAGGGATTCTGGATATGGTGGTCCTACTGATAATTAAAAAAAACCTATAATGATGATAAATAAGATATAATTCCTGAAAAAGAATACAGAACCCAATGAGATTACATGAAGTATTCCTGATAAGAAGAAGCAACCAGATGCGCACATGTAAAATATCGGAATCAGTAACTTTGCAGTTAGAGAGAAGGATCTAAGTACTTTAGCAGATGATGAATTAAATGAGTCAACAACATGACATATTTCAAATACCATAAATGCTATCTGGGTTGTATTATTAGGAGTGTCATGTTAAACAAGCTAGGCAATTATGCTGCATTGCTTAGCAGTACATCAGTGCACTTCAGAGCACTATTTTCAGTTCAGATACTCCTCAAAAAAGTGCAGAGAAAAAAAAAGGAAAAAATTGCAACATTTTTTCTAAGCAACAATTTAATCAAATCTGGAAGAAAGTCTCAAGTGGAAGAGTTTAAAAAACAGTAAAATATGCAGATTTAATAAATGTTAAGTTAAATAAATTGATTCTGTAAATACTACACGGCTGAATTATCTTTGCATATTAACCAGAACTAAGCATAATGTTATAGAATTAAATTTAAGGATTAAGATAGAAAAATATTTGGTAAAGCTTTGACTTCAAGTTGGCAAGGGAAACAGCTGCCAGTTGAGCCAATGAAAGTACCAATCAGTGTGAGAAAACAGGCACATTATGTGGGGTTAATGGGAAAATCATTTCTTTGCTACAGAGTTTTGGAATCCTGGGACCATGAGTCAGATATGTGTCTTTTGTGAAGAAGTCACAGACATTCCCGGCAGAAGGGCTAGAAACAGTATTACTCATGAATGGCATAGCTATTGGAAGTGTCCCTGGAGGAGGTGCATTAACTGGTATAGCGAAAGAGATTTCCAGCCAAAATGCATAGAGAAAAGCTTTGCATCACCAGCAAAGAAGGTAGAACAGAGGGAGAGCAATCCAGAGGATTATAAATTAAAAAAAATAGTTTCAGGCAATTTAATCCACATTATAGAAGCAGTTTAGTGCTTTACACAGGATCAGAAGAAAGGGTAGGTCATAAACAGGAGTAGGAGGCAATTTGAGAGAGCTGGCTGAGTACACCAAGTGCTATGAAAAGTCCCACAGAGGGGACTATGGGGAACTCTGGACCAGGGGCTATGGGGAAGGGAAGAGAAGTGTAGCAGTGCAGGAGTGGAGAAAATTCCTAGTCCCCAAAACAGATTTTTACATAAGGAAGCTTAGTATAATGTCATTTGACAAAGATACTTTTAGTCAAGATGTGGTGAAGGATTCAGATAGTGTGCCTGTGTATTATCTTTCTACAGGGTTATGTGGCCCATTGCAATTAAATTTACCTCACTATATAAAACAAGGAGATCCAGAGCAAATGATCATGTGGCCTATTGCAATGTAAAATAACAGACGTAAACTTGCTTCTGCATTCAGCTCTGGAGCCTCCAATATAAAACACGGACCTGTTGGAGTGAGTCCAGAGGAGGGTCACGAAGATGATCAAAGGGCTGAATCACCTCTCCTGTGAAGACACACTGAGAGAATTGGGGTTGCTCAGCTTGGAGAAGAGAAAGCTCCAAGGAGACCTTATAGCAGCCTTCCAGTACCTAAAGGGGGCCTGCAAGAAAGCTGGAGAGGGACTTTTTACAAGGGCATGTAGTGAAAATACAAGAGTGTCCTGGTTTCAGGTTAAACCACGACAAAGAGGTAATGGTTTGAAGCTGAAAAAGGGTAGATTTAGATTAGATACAAGCAAGAAACCTATCACTGTGAGGGTGATGAGGTATTGGAACAGATTTCCTAGAGAAGCTGTGGATGCCCCATCTCTGGAAGTGTTCAAGGCCAGGCTGGATGGGGCTTTGAGCAACCTGGTCTAGTGGAAGGTGTCCCTGGCCATGGCAGGGGGATTGGAAACAGATAATCTTTCAGGCACCTTCCAACCCAAACCATCCTGTGATTCTATGATTCTTTTATCTAGAATCTGTTTTGAACACTGTTCCACTAAGACTGAAATTTATCTCATGTTTTTCTAGCTGTCTACCAATTATCTATTGTTAGTCAATTGTTTGGATCCCTCTTTAAGTCAGCAAAGGAAAATATATTCTCGGAGGACCTTCCATTTCTCATTCTCTTTATCTCTTTTCCCCTCCTCCCCTCTTTACTGCTTTTTTCTCTTTTCTTTCTTCCTTTTTACCTTTCTGCCTTTCTTATTTGGGATAGTTTTCTGCAACTTTGTGTATTGAACTGGCTCCCGAGGGATGTGATGAACACCACAGCTGGGGCAGCTGCTGAGTGAGAAGTGAAGAAAAATGGGCCTGTATCTGTCAGTGGTGGGAAGTTGTCAAGAATCCAGATAGCTACCCAACAGAAACTAATGAACCACTACGCAAAAGCTACTGTTTTTTCTTTAAATACTTACTGAATACTTCCCCAAAACACAACATACCCCACCATGTTCTTTCCTCACTAACCAGAAAAGCCCATTCATTTTTTTTCTAATAGCTTCATTATGTTTTCTTTTTTTTTCTTCTTTTTTTTTTTTTTTTTTTTTTTTTTTTTCCATGCTGTCCTTTGCATATAACATTCTCCCTAGACTGGAAACTTGCTGTCATAGACAGTTCACTAGGTGGCACATGGGAAAGTCTTGCACACATAATTATATGTTTTAATTAGTACTAAAGGGAATTACATGTATAAATACCACACACTTTTGGAACTCTGTTTAATGCAAAGCTGGAAGGTTATTGAACTCTTCTGGTTAAAAATATGAACTGTTTCAAGAACAACAAGAAGAGATATTTTCTTTTAATGTTAACAGTTTTTACCTCTTAATTACAGTCCCTAATCCAATAATCTGTACTAAAGTAATGTTTGTATGAGGAAGAAAGGGAGTCAGTTTCTTTCAGGAACAGGTTATATTTCTGCATTTCTTATCAGATGATGAATTATTTCTTTATATCCATTCTTTAAAAAGTCATTGAAAAGTCTGATTTACTAAGTGAATAAACATGTACTTGAAAAGTCCTTATGCTCCCTTAGAATTTTTATGATTCTTATTTATTGCAACCAGAAACATAATTTATTGCTTATAGTACTTAGAGGTCATGATATGGGAGAAGGAGACAAAAGCAAATTGACAGAAACTTCAATGTATTCCGAATACAATGGCAGTCTTGTGTACCATAGACTAACAGAAAGGATTGACTAGTTATACCACACCATTTGAAATCTTGTTTGCTTTGCATAGAAAAGTAAAATAATAATAGAAAGAAAAATTTAATTTTAAGCAACATGTGATGAATGATAGGGAGTAATTTAGTTCTTCAGTGATATGTGATCCCTCATTTGGAGGGAAATATTAAAATTCCTGAAGGAAAAAGAATTGTCTTATCTTTTATGGTTGTTTTTTTAAAGTTAGAAGGTTAATATTAATCAGAAACATAAGTATGTTTAATAACTGGTAAATTCAGGTGCTTAATGGAACTTTCATGAGCAATCTGAACAGAAGAAAACACATGATTTAGGAATAAAACTTACAAATCTTCTCTTACAAGTTTCTGAAAGAAAACAAGTCCTTTCATGACTGATTATACCTTGAGATCTCTTAACAAGCAGTTACTGAAATCAATTGATTTTACAAACTAACCTTTTGGTATGTATCCTGTAATCAACATACGGAAATGCTTGGTTATATCAGAAAAAGATCAAATCTACCAAGTTGTAGATGCATTGTTAACTTTAATCATAGTACTCACATACACAAATGTTTGCGCGATCAACACTCAGTTAAGTATTTAAAACTACAAGGACTGAAGCCATATGATTTTCAAACATTAATTACTTTTTCATTTACAACTGTGGCATCCACAAGCAATACTTTCTCAATTAATGTGGATAGCTGATTACACTGCAGGAAAAAAAAATAATAAAAAAGAAGACATTTATTTGAAATGTCTTTCTCTTGTTAAAAGAAATATGAAGGAATTCAGTCCTGGAATTTCACTGAGCTGAATAGATAAGTGACATGGTTAAATCACACCTGTCATTTTACAGATGAAAGGATTTGCCAAGATGTGAATTGCAACTATAAATCTTCTATATATTAATGGGATGGTAGACAGTCTCAGGTTCAGTTTTCTAAGCCATGATTTGTTGACAGTAATGGCCCTGATAATTAGCAGCAAGTTTTTATAATATTTAAGCAGCAAACTTTGAGGGTCACTGCTTTTAAATCAAACCTCAGGGTTGAGTTACCTTGTGCTGCCGAATCAGAAGGCTGGCACCTCATAAATCCTCTTGTATTCTTAACTGGTATTGACAGGACTCTGTTGCAGCATTACAAGACTTCTAATTTATTTTTTATGGGAAATACAGTACTCTCTGTGGAAGTATTGCAGTACTGGAAATTCTCAGAGGGTGGCTTTATTGTATTAATAGAGCAATACAAATAGAGTTTAAATTGTCTATTGTTCCATAACCTGCAAAAGAGGAGTCTGAAAGGGTACTATATGTTTCCTTATACCAAACATGGAAGAAAGTTTATTGTTATGACTACAATCTGACAGCTAGACCCAGAATTATGAAAGCTACCCTTATAGCAGATCAGTACCAAGTCAGGCAATAAGAACATTTTTCCTTCAATGTTCGATAACGCCAGGAACTTCTTCCTCCTACACAGTCTTCTCACAGGGGCCTGCATCACTTTTTGAAGGTGCCTCTCCCTACACTGGCTATAAAGGTAGCCCGGACTGACTTTGTAAAAGGGTGAAGCAAAGTGAGAGGATTTCAAACAAAATTGTAAGGACTGCCAGGCTTACACTGCAGCTTTATCTAACGGGCACTACTGTTCCCAACAGCATATGCCAATAGGACCTATAAGCTCTTTGGAGTAACTGTGTTCCCTACTGCCACCAAAAAGGGGAATCCTCTTGGCATATGGAAGAATGGTGTCAGCAAGATTGGAGACCTCCTGGACTACGGTCAGTGGGTATGCGTGTGCCCATACTACCTGATGTCTGATACACAGCACTGCCCATCCCCTGCTCCAGATGAGGGCCACCTTGAATCTGTTGATTCCCTCCTCGCTCAGGCAAGTCTGTGTGAGGGTGGCCTCCAGGCACATGTGACTTTTGGCTACACAGGTCTTCTTACTGGGTTTCTGACCTTGTATGCCTTTCCAGAGAGCATGAGCACACCACAACCCCACATGAGTAGGCCTCACAAGATGTAGCTGCTGTCTCTAAACTGCACTGTGAAAACACTTCCTCACACACATAAGTCTTCCACTGTTTCCTCACTTTGTGCCCCATCTAGACACTAATTGATAGGCCCTTTAACTATCCAGTTGGTAAAATCTGCCTGTGGGGCAGAATGCTCCATGTTTCACTGTGAATGAATAGAAAATTGTCCACACATGGACATGTTCATCAACATGGAGCGGTTCCTGGTGTCCTCTGTGTTTCCTGCAGCGAGAGGGAGATCCTGCTGCAAATGTACACCACGTACACCAGCTGAAGTCGCTCTTCCACTTCCTCAAGAACCCCTTGATGATATCTTTTTCTCCTTTGCCATTTCTTTATATCTGAGATGCCATGCCTTGGCATCTCCTTATCACCTTCCTGTTGGCCCTGGCCGTTCCTGGCACCAGGTAAAGGAAGCTGCACAGGGAAAGGGGACAACCGTGAACTCTATTTCTGTTGTCTTGTCCTGTCACATCTCCATACATTGCATCAGCAGGCAGTGTCCCCCAACCTTGGATAACACTTTCAAGGAATGATAAATGCTTTTGGGGGACTCTGCTTGGTGTCTCCTGCTGTTTTCCTGCCCTTATGTTTGTGAACTTTTGTTATCCTGCTCCCTTTTCTATTTATTATTTTTCCCACACTCATTTTGCTCTCTCCAGAGGGTTTATTTTCCTCTCTGTCTTCCTTTTGGGAACGGGATGCGGATTTGGGGGAAAGACCTATTGGTCTGGCATGAATCTCTCCATAAGAAAAAGAACCAAGAGGAACACCAGCTGCTAACATGTTAAGGGGAGAACATAAGAATAAGATATACATAATCTTTCTTCTGGTGCTCTTATTTTCCTCTTTTTTCCATAAGTTGCCTCTTCTACCTGCTACCTGGATTCTGGAAGTCATCAAAGTTAGAGATTTTCAGATCTATGCTAGCAGGATTAAAACTGTCAATTGACCTCTTCTTCATTTTGACCAACCCTACACTTCAGCTTTAAAACTGTATATAGCAAAAAGTAATGCAATGTTACAATATTTTGTGTGGAAAACAATCAGTCTGTTTTTTCCTTTGCTTTATGCTTGCTATCTGATGCTTTCATTGGATTGTTCCTAACTGCTGCATTGTGAGACTTGGTGAATAACAGTTCCTGGTTTACTTCTGCTATACAGCGTATGATTTTATAGGCCTCCTTTACATACCTTTCTTTATACGCCATCCTGGCATATATCCATATATATATATATATGGCATATATATCCATATATGCCATAATTTGTCTTTCAAATGAGGAGTTAAAAAGTACTTAGTTTATCGCATGTGGTACTAATAGCTCAGACGGAACATTTCTTTTTTTTCTTTTTTTTTTTTCTTCCCCAGATGGGATAATGCTAGAAATTAATGTGGTATTCATTCTGGAGTCTCGTTATTCATTTTTTGCAATACATGATGTTTCCTGTTCCCTTCTCTGAATAATTCCCTTCTCATTCTAGGATCTTCCTGAATCATCTCTATCACTGTTAACTCCTTGATGAATGTGAAGAGAGATGACCTTTGCATATAATTGCTGTCCTATTAGTAGTGGTAAGATAACTCTCCTATGTAATCATGGTAAAATTATAAACAAAGTAATTCTGTGCCAGTGATATACACTTATTTGCCTTTCAAGGCATTACCAAAAATCTTCCTTACCTTCTCGTCAGTATTTTCTCTTCTGCCGTTCGTTTCTTTATGTTTGTTTCATGTATTATCTTATTTGTCTCTATTTACTTATGGCCATTCTTTGCCACATTTGTTCATACTGAGTAAAATGTTACTTTTGCCGTAGTGAGTCTGTTCATTCCGAGTAAAATGTTACTTCTCAGTCCTGCTAATTTACCTCATTGGAGCACACACATGACCATTCAAACAATTATATGATTTCGTCCCTACATTGTAAGTTCTCAAACCCAAAGAAAATACCTTGCTCTATTTTTGTTAAGTATTGTGTCAGTTTTCAGAGCTGTAAGAAATAATAAAAAGTATTTTTTTTAAATTGCATCATTTTATAAATAGAAATAAAGACCAATAGAATCATTAGTCCTTATCCTGATGGTCTAAAGAAAACAGTTTAAAACAAAACCATAATTTCTTTCTCTCACAAGCCTAAAATTCATGAAGCAGTACACTGCATCTCCTGAAAGAGTTTAGGAACGGTTGCTTTCCTCTGGGGCATTGCAACTTCATACCACTTTCTTCCTCTGAGCTGTGCCTAAGTGGAATAATTGAACCCATAATTTGCAGTTACACTAGCGGGAATACAATTATAAAGATTCTCACTCCTAAAACACATCTTTTTTTCATTTGATTTAGGCACTTAGGAGTCTAATTCTTATTGACTTTCAAATGTGATTTAGCCTCCTATGCCAGATTTGTAAAGGTATTTAGGTTCCTAATTCCTGTAATCAATGGAAGATAGTAGCCTTTAAAAATCTGGCCCTGAGGTGCATAATTTCTATTGACTTTCCTAAGTGTCTAAGCCACTTTCAAACTTCTGAGTCACACAGGTGTTTTTGAAAAGTCACTAAATGGTGTCTACCAGAACACCCTCTCCAGTCACTGGGTGAGTGGTAAGTGCAGTTACAGTGTGAATACTCTTAGCCTTTTATGGAGGGAGCTGACACTGCCTGCAGTTGGAGAGATGGCACAGAAATAAGTGATTCATTGATTGGATGCAATTACTATATAAGGCACGACTCCCAGACTTATCTTGCTCACATACCATGATCACCATTATTGCTATTGCAGCTAATGGCATTCATGTAAGCAGCAACTTTAACCCTTGTCTATACAGGAAACAGAAATGGACTTTTAAGACATCAGTCATATTTTGCTCTGGTAAATTTAGGTCTTTGTCAGCAGTTTATTCTATGCAAAACATGTTATTAGTCTCTCTGAATGCTCAGTTAAAACACAACTAGATCTTTCTGGGTGGAGATCTAGATTAAAATGAGGAATATAAAAAAGATATTTGATAATTAAATTTATTACATTTTGCAGCTGGTGGAAGTACAAAGCATAGGCTTTATGTGTGTGTGTCTTTTAAGAAAAGTGTGGGCAGACACTTGTTTTCCACAAACTGTGGACCATATGCTAGTTTTAGTGCATGTACTTCCACTGATTTCGGATGGATTTTCTGATTCATATCTGAAGATGTCTGTGGACCTTTATATGCCAATAAGAATAGACATTGTCCATTTTTTATATAAATTATGCCCAGATTGAGTCAGTATGCTTTGAAGCCATATGTTTCTTCAGGCATTGATGTACAGGCACATACACCATAGCAATATGTTGGTAAGGGTCTATACAGAGAGGTAATATGGATGGAAGGTTAAGTTACAAGCCTTAATAGGCTTAAACTGATTCCGTGTTAAATATTTTATAATAAATGTGGTTCTGAAAAGTGAACAGAAATTTTGTTTCAGATACATATTTCTCTTCTATTGAATAAAAACCAACCAAACAAACAAAATCCCATGCACACATGCACCAGAAAACAGCTGTGGTTTTTATAATGAAATTTTGCAGGCAATTAGCCTGGAATGTAGAATAATCGGTCTAAGTAATTTAAATTGGGCAAGATGTTGTGGTTTTAAAGCAGCTACTGAGCATTCTCAGAACCTACTTACCATTGGAATATTTACTTTGCATTGAGTACTGCAGGTTCATAATATGGAATCTGTACTATTATTAGAACACAGTGCATCCATGTTCAAAGAAGCCCTTACCTTAATGCTGCAAAGTAACAAAAGTAGTGATTGCTATTCATACATATAAAACATAAAAGATACTGATGTTGGAAAAGTGTTCAGTAAGCTTGCTTTATAACTGCAGTAGGAGCTGCAGATCCCCTATAGCTATTTCAAATTAGTGTGCATACACATTCATACTACATGTGATAATGACCCTTGGGAAAAGCATGAAAGATATAACTCCATGTTCTAGAAAATACCGACATTGACGAAACCTGCAAACTCAATGCATTGTAACAGAACATCCCTGTCTTTTTTTAATTTCCATGATAAAAGAGATAAAATAAACAATAAAGAATTACCCTAAAATCACATTGACAGGTACGCACATTTCCAGAACAAAGAATACAAAATACACAATTTATTTTAATGGACTGCTTTCATAGTTAACTACTCTGGTTGTAGTAGGGGTGCCATATGTCCAGGTTTTCCTGACATGTCCTCTTTTTCCTCCTGGAAATAGTGTCCAGGTGGAATTTGAGTATTTTGGACATTTTTTTTGAGAATTCCAGATGCCTAGCAACTCAGTTGGAGGAGCAGCGCAGACATATCAGCTACATATCGGCAGGTCAATGCATCTGATTTTATGAGAACATGCAGACCATCTGTATAGCTCAGGTGCAGCAAGCCCAGCGCTTTCTGGAGGTATTTCTTCTGGGAAATCCTGCCGAAAAAGAAGGTAAACCTATAAATTACTCGGGCTGAAAGCATACTTCCATTTATACTAAGTTAGAGAACTTCAGAATTAAGGACTCAGTCCCAAGCAATGCTCTGGACTATTGCCATACTATGGAGCTCTTCACCAAATAAAACTGAAATTTTCATCTCCAGCAGTGTTGTCTCTGCAGCCCTGTTGAGGAGCTTACAAAAAGATGAAGAGTGTAGCGCAGTGCCAAAAAAGCTGACCTGTGTTAAAACAATGGAGGGCTTTTTAAAGCCATGACATCACAAGGGCATAGCTCAGATAGCACCGTATATCAGACACAGCTGAGAGCACACCCTTAGCCAGCAATTCACTGTTTAGCTGCTTCGTTGTACTAAGGTATTACAGCAAAGACTGAATGTGCTACCATTCAAGACCACTTCAGTACTCAGTCACAACAGTGTGAAACAATTCTTTATAAAATGTAGCATCTTCTGCCCCACAGAAATCTAAGCCACCTTTTACATAAAGTTAGGAAACTATTCACCACTGACACGCTGTCCCAAATCTAGTTTGACCTTTAACATTCCTGACTGTAGTGGGTTAAGTTAACACCAGCTTAACATAAGTTTTTAAACTTAGTGATTTAATAATGCATGGGGTCTTCAGCTCCAAAATTAGTAACAGATGCTGAGACGGGATTCATTCCGAGTCCTGAGGAGCACTTTGCTGTACTTTCTTTGCTCCAAAAGTGATGGAGAATGCAGCCCAGAAATATAGGTGTGCAGATTGCTTCTCATAGGGAAAGCCTGGTTTGTGCACAATTCCATTAACCATTGCTGTGCCTCACTGTTTTCTAATATGTAAATCTAAGCTCAACAAAGTTATGGATGAAAATTAAAGACATGATTTCAAGAATTGTTATATACTCCAATATTTCTAGCTACCTCTTTGTCAGTAACATACATTCTCGGCGCAGCCAGAAGCATTCTGAAAAATGTTTTAGCACGTTGCTATCAATAAATCTTTTTCTTAAGAAATACCGAGCTACGCGTTACATATAAATGAGTGGGCGTTAAAAGTTAGTTGTTTTTTTTTTCTTCTTTTTGTAGGATTTCTACAAAATACTTCATGGTAGCATACCAGAAAGTTGTTACAACCCAAGAGAATATTTTAAGGTAATCTGTGTTTGAAGAAAAAAACAAACATATGTACATAATTTTGAACCAGTGCTGATACAGAATATCATCTGGTAACATACAACATGACTTCCTACCTACCCTTCTTTCTACTATCCTGTCTCAGGAGAAGCCCCTTTCTTCTGTTCACCTTTTGAAACATAGATACCCTCCCATTCCATAAGCCTATTGTTCATTTTTATTCCTTTCTGTTATCCACAAGCTCTCAATTCCATTTTGTTTTTCTCCTAATGACGCAAACATTAATCTTTCCACTAAAAATAATAATAATAAAAAAAATCAATTTCACTTTCTTCTGCTTTTGAGTTAATTAATCACTGTTTATAAAATTTTCTTGATTTTTTTCTCTAACCTAAACTCTCTATTTTCCGGCTTTTACTCTCATGTACAGTGAAACAGTTTTTACTACAGTTCCTAATTACTCTTTTTTTTGCCAGAGCCTGCTCTATCTTGATCTGTCAGCTGTGTTTGGTATCACTGACCTTTCCTTAAATCTTGTCTCACTTCGTTTCTGTGATGCTTTCCTGGATCCTCTCCTGCTTCTAACAACTGTCCTTTCATTACATTCGTCACAGGAGAAACCTTAGTGTGGTGGTTCTGTACACTGTGTTCTAGATTACCTTCTTTTTCTCTTTCATTCTCTTTCTACAGGTAATTTTACCTTTACATGAAAGCTGATCTTATTCTTTCTCTGCTATGACAAATCACGTTTCTACTTTGGCCAAACCTGTCTTCTCCTGTACAAATCAAAATACTGTTTCATCTCTCATACATTCTTGAAGATATCTAGTCATCAGCTCAGACTCCATATGGCTAAAATAGGATCTTGTTCTTCCTCTTATGTACTTCCTCAATTTTTTTCTTTCTGTTGAAAAAAGCAACCAAAGACCTATCTGTCAATCAGATCTATCACCTAGCCATCACAGATACCGGTATGAACGATTAAAGCTGAGTAGTCATTTAGACTTCCTTAACAGTTAATGAAGATTAGTAGATATTTCTAGGCCAATTTAGACTTCTCTAGATCTTTTTTTCCAGACTGTGTCTAAATGTCTCAAAATATCTCTTGGTTGCAGACTTTTCTATACTTTCTATCTATTTCAGCTGGTTCCTGTCTTCTGGCATTTCATTTAGCCTAACGTCGTTCTTCCAGGCCCTAAGACAGGTAATCTTTCTCTTTCAATACCTCCAAAATAGTTCTGTAAAGATGTTTTTGATAGTTTGGCACTTTGACAAACTCAACCCATTCCTTTGCGTCTTCCTCTTGGCTTTCCCTTCTTTCTTGCACTGAACTCTGGCTACCTGCTTTCACATTCAGGGAAGGACCTTTCATGGTTTATCTTAAACATTTTAATTCTGTTAAATGCAGTTTAATTTTTCTGTCAGGTTCTTTATGTTTTTCTCTCTTTTTCTTTTTTTTTAACTCACATTTGAAGAGGTATCATTGTGAACATCTGCAATCCTAATTCACTATCTTCCTTTAAATCTTAAAACTCTCCTTTTTCCTGATGCCTTCAAAACACTTCTCAACTGTCCCACTGCTAGTGCTGAGGCAGCTGCCTGCAATTCTGACCAATACGCCTTATTGTTTCCTTATTTTCCTACTGTAAAAAATCTGAGCTTGAACGTTTGCCCTAATAGTGAGCTCATTTGTTCAAAGTGGTCAAAAATTCATAAAAAAATAAACTAGCTGTTTGAGGGAAGTGGCATGAAAGTGGGGAAAAAATAATTCATTCAAGTGACAAGGAATTTTAATAAAGCTCAGCATGTGAAGATTGAACTTATTAAATACAAAAATTATAAGACTGAAAAATCAATGAACCCCAACTAATATTACAAGAAAAGGGTCTAAATATTGAATGAAATAGTCTGGGATAGTGTATTCCATCTGTAATCTCATTTATCAAAGCTTTGAAAAGAAAATATTTTCCTGTCAAATGGACTCAGTAGTGTGTCCGGAAAAAATAAAGATACTATTTCTGTTGTTGTTATCATCATTGTTGCCAAGACTCTTCCATTAAGCATGCATAATGAACAGGATATCTACACTAAAGACACCTGACCAGTGGTCCACACAGTTACAAACATAGAAAACAAGAGATATCCATCTTCTATCGTTCCTTCAGGATGTTTCTGTATTTTCCTCAGATTCTTCTGATTGCTATCCTTCCTTTTCTCACTCTTTCTGCTTTTCAATCCTGAGAGCATCACAATGGCAGCAGAAGTGGAATGGCTCAGGTGTTTTGGCCTAGCTTCAGGAAGAACAATAAGGGAGATGGACCTGACTGGATCCATCACACAAGATGTGTGGAACAGTCAGCATGGATTCACCAAGGGGAAATCATGCCTGACCAACCTGATAGCCTTCTATGATGAAATGGCTGGCTGGGCAGATGAGGGGAGAGCTGTGGATGTTGTCTACCTTGACCTCAGCAAGGCTTTTGACACTGTCTCTCAGAACATCTTCATACGTAAGCTCAGGCAGTGTGGGTGAGGTGAGTGGACAGTGAGGTGGACTGAGAACTGGCTGAATGGCAGAGCTCAGAGG